>JARJLU010000751.1:0-31543 GCA_030272975.1 Sparidentex hasta
AGCACAGTAACATTGCTGCCAGTACAACTGGCAACCCAAAATGATATGAGTGTGCCAACAGTCAGTGTGTCACTTTGACTATCATGAGCCACAGACAGCATACTTACAGGCTTTTGAATGGTGATCCTGGCTTTGGCTGTTTGGTTGTTGACCCTGTTAATTGCTATTACTGATACATCCTCAATACCTTCGTCTTTAAAGATAAAACACTTTTGAGTCTTTTCTGTCCTAGCTATGAGACTAGAGGGGCTGCTAAACCACTTCAACTGGTAACCTGCCATCTGTTCAGGGAAAACTACCACCCTGAAGCATACCTCTTCTCCTACTGCCACTATTTCCTGTGATGGGTGCACTATCATGTCGGTTATTGCTGCTTCGACACAAATACTTGTGTTAAATGACACAGATGTAACAGAACTAAACACAGTGAGACTTATATGAAAAATCTGCTGGTTTAAAAATGTGTGCTTGGCTGTTGATTGTCCCCTCACTACAGTTAGAGGTGATCCATCTCCAAACTGCCAATGGAAAGTCAGGTCAGATATGTTCCCACTGACTAGGGCAGTGAGCTCTATGTCTCTTCCACTCATGATGCACTCTGTCGGAAGAACTCCACTAACAGCCAATCTATAGACCACTACAGTGATTAACTGATGAGCTTGGCTGACAGAATTGATGACAGTTACATGTACTGTATAGTTCCCTGATGACTTATAGATGTGAGAGATCCAGCCATCTGTAAGGTTTCCCTGCAATGACCCATCACCAAAGTCAAAATGCCACATGAGACCTGTACCAGTGGCAACCGAAGCTCTGAAATATGTAACAGAGTTTAGTTCACTGGGTCCATTGCAACTGACTGCTAATCCAGAGATTTTTTCCACAACTTCCACCACTAGCCAGTTGGTCAAGACTGTCAGAGTATTGTTCACACATACTGTGACGTTATAAAGCCCTGCAGACGCAAAACTATGGCTGACTTTATGGTGGATGCCTTGGACAGCATCAGAGCCGTCGCCAAAGTCCCATGAGTAGATGGCGGCATTAGTCGAGGGCCCTGTGGAGGCTTCCAGAACGATGGTCTCTTTGACAAGGGGCGCGCGAAGGGAAGAGGAAATGCGGAGGTGATTCAATGGAGGGCGGACGTTTATCTTCATGGACACATCGGCCTTGTCATATTGGTTGGAGACTTGGACGTGAAGTGTGTAGTCATCTGGATAAAACAAACATGATTTTACCCTATTGAATTGAAAAATGGGCACAGTTTCCACCAGCAAGACAGAGACATCTGCTGACTCTGCTGCAGAGTCCTATGATAAATCCCTGTGGGTACGTCTCACAATAAGTCAATCCATTGTAAATATAACATTTTGATTAATGAAGTAATTAGTAATTTTCGTGGTTACCTGGGATGGAATAAGTATAGTTCACTGAGTCCTGGACATACACTTGCTTCTGTCCTCCCTCCATAAGCCCTTCCATGGTCTGACATGGAGCAGACTTGGTGTGGATCACCTTGCCACTGCCATCCCCCAGATCCCATCTACATGACATGCACCACATGGAAATGTAGAATAGCCAGGCAAAACACAATTCCACAAGTTTCTATTGGTGGACTTTTGTAAAGTCAAGGGTAAAGAGTATGCAACCCCAGGGAATTTTTAAGACTATTTCTAAAAAAAAAAAGAATGCCTTACCTGAAGATGACTGGCAGTGTAATGTCCACTTTGACCCTGAGGGTATAAAGATTTGTAGCATCTACAGCTACAACCTTCCTGTCAAACAAGAACACTGGCTCAGCCATTGGGGCCATTTCATCAGCAGTCAAGAGGATTTGCTGGCTCTGGGAGCTCACAGGGTTGGATGCTGTCACCTAGCAGAATAGTCATTTCACAATATTATAATATATATCATAATATTATCCAGAAAAGTGACTGAACAAATTTAACATTTGAGGAAAAAAATAAATAAATAAATAAAAATCTCACCATGAGTTTATAATCAGCAGGCTTCTTGAACACGACACTGTAAGATTTTCCTTCATGGGCAAACTTCTCCAGGTTGTCAATCACCCATGTGAATTTTACTGAAGACCCACTTTCTACTTTGGCTTCAAATGACTACAATGTAAAAGGAAACATCAAAAAGATACAAATGTGAGATAAATGTGAAATATATACTGTAACCAAACTCATTTTAGTTTTACATGTTTACATTCCTATGACAGGATATACGAAGAGTCTACAGCATGTTTGCAACTCAGGGTAAAGCAATTTTTATCATTATCTAGATTTAGATTAGGTGGCGCTCTGAGAGGAATTGTGATGTTCAAATGCTAACATGCTCACAGTACTAGCTAAAATGTATCAGTTGAATTGTGTTCCTTGCACTGCAAGAGCTGTTGAGGTTTTGACATCTTCAGTGTTTGTATTGTTCACCATTTGGCATGCTAGCATGCTAACATGGAAAGGTCAGAGGATCACTGATGTCATTAGTATAAATATTCTAAGAACCATGAATATCTGTGCCAATTCTGTACCAGTCCAATGTCAAGACATGGATAAGTTTCACATGATAATAGATCTGACCATCTGGTGGCAATAGCTGAAAATGGATTCTGTTTTATATAAAACTATGCATTTTAATGATATTTTGACTATCATTCCCATATTCGTGAAGAGAACAACATGACAGTTACTTAGTTACTGCTCACTGTCTCCCTTGTAGTCCCACATGCTGGTAATTTATCTCCACAACTGTGGACTCACAGGTGGTGGATTTGGGGTGTGAAAATACATATGGTTATAAGGTCGCTGTGATTTAATATTCTGATTTCCAGAAAATATAAACATTTCTCTGATTGTACTGAGAGTTGTACTGAGTCACACAGTCTGCATGCACCAGAAATGTTCTCCTCTGTTCTTACTGCAAAGCAGGGGGGTCAGAGTCCCAAACTACTGACCAAACATTCGATTGTAGTGATAGCTGAATTTGAACTATATTATATGTACACATACATATTCTCTTTTTATTTCAGAACTGCTTTAATACATGAAAATCATTCTGAAATAAATATGGATTATAGGCTATTTTTATTTTATAACAATCTTTTAACCTTCTGAAAATGACATTACCGTCTTCTGAAGGCCGTCATGGGCTCAGTTTTTTAGATTTATTGAAGCCATAAGCATCATAGAAATCTTGAAATTGGAATGAATCCACTGACACCAAACATGTCATGCTAAATAAAAGGAGCTAAGTATTGCTCCAAATTTGAACTGTTTTTACCGCGAGGTCTGCGACCTCAATGTGAAATGATGACTTGTAATAAAAACTTTAAGTCAGCACTTAATGTGGGATGAGATGAGGACGAGCTGCTGCTGAGACTGAGAAACTAGACTCATGGCTGTCTGACTGCCCTCAATCTTTACAGCTGCTGACATTAGCTTTAACTGTTCTTAAACTGTGTTAGCTGGGAACTGTGCTCACCTTTCTTCTGAAAGAAATTTGTGAGGAGTTGTCTTCCCTCTCCTTGCTTTCGTTCCCTTTCTGCCTTTTCCTTTCGTTTAAGGCTCCCTGATTTTGCTTTCTTGGGGAAAGACATGTTGATGAGCAGCGGCCACTCTGCTCCTTAACCTGTTTGGAGACTCATCTTCAGCACCTGCAACTGCAGGGGTGGACTGAACCATTATGTATTAAAAAGGGGTGAGAGGGGCCTCAGACAGCTTCCTCTATTTTTTTTTATACAGAGTAAAGTCTCTAATCCGATATATTCTGCCAATTTTAAGTAAGTTATGACACTAATTACTTAGAAATAAAAAATGAAGTAAAAACAACATTTTTATTTCAGGCCTTTCAAAGGCCCCCTCCCCCATTGGGGCCCTGGTAATCAGTCCCACTTTTCCCCCCAGTTCACTCCTGCTCCAGATTCATTGGAATTCTACCACTTGGGGGCATGAAAATCTGAAGTAAATTCCAAATGCAATTCTTTGAATAGTTGTTGAGGTATTTCAGTCTCGACCAAAGGGATGGAGTTTCTGGCCACCTTCGCCATCTCTAAAGCAAAATGATATGGTAAAACAAGCAGAATGTGTGTGTAGTAAAATTATAAATTCATTCTTACCTGTGGAGTTTCTACAAGCATCCTCTGGCATCCTTGTGTCTCAACACTAAGCCCTGTGACTGCCTCATAGCCACAGACACTCAAACTGACAGTCTGAGAGCTCACAGCATCCATCACATCGATGTTTAGGGTTTTAACCCCCTCTGAGGGCAACACCAGAGTCACAGAGGAGAACCACTCATTATGGGACTGTCTCTTACAGCTAGGCCAGGACTGAGCCAACTCTTCGGGGCAAGATGAAAGGAAGGGGACCCCTGTCTGAAGAACTGGGGCTGACCATGAGCTCCTGGCTGTTTGTCCAGACAGGACCTTGACAACAATGAGTGTTGGGACATTGATTTGGACGTGAATCTGGTTCTTTCCATCCGGCACGGGGTGGATCACTCTAAGTTCAAATTTAGATCGCAGACTCGGAGTAGGACCAGTTGTAAGGGCCAAAATATTTGGATCTGTGCGGGTGAAGCCAAAGTCATCAACGTGCTCTGTACCTCTGGGAAGATTATCCACGTACAGCAGCCTCAGATCACACACTACTCCATCAACCCACTGGACTCCTTCAGGAAGAGAGGTGAGGCCTCCCTCCCACCAGCCCCCCCAGTCCATCCCCCTAATGGACATGTAACTCTGGCGCCAAAGGGAGTTTAGAGAGGCTTCACTGTTCAGACAATGAAGGAATGTTCCAGAGGCACGAGTGTGTTGTAATGCCACAACATCATCCGGGTACACCATGATTGCTCGATCTGGAAGGACCAGCTGTTAAAGGAAAAACAAAAGAAACTGAATACATATAAACATTTTATGTTCAACAATACAGGCCAATAATGGCTGCAGTAAAAGGTCAATAACATGAAAGAAACAGTCAACTCACACTTAAAGTTTTTAGTTCAGAGCTAGGGTTTATTCTCAGGGGTATGTCTGCCACCAGGTGGTAGAAGGGTGGTATCGCAAGGTATCTGGGAGGTAGCGCAAAGCCGTGGCCTGTTGCTGCAGAGTCGTAGGGGCTGCAGGGGCTGGTGGTGTGCACACACGCCTCCGTGAGGTGGCACCAGTACTGGCCCAAGCTGCAGCCCCCTGTGGTGTTACAAAGCGGTAATGCTGAGCAGCAGGTGAACGGATTAAGTAGAGAGCTGCAGCCTGAGGAGCAAAGAGATTATCACCAACAGCACTGAACAAACGTAAGCTCTCAGGAACACCTCATAGTTACTATTTTACTGCACCTGGAGGTACTAGGTGGTGGTTGGGGTTGCAGTAAGGTCGCAGGATCTGGACACGGGCCAGAGAGGACGCCGGACTGGGCTGAACCACCAGCTCCACCGATGCAAGCTGACCTGCATGACTGAACCACATCCCTGGAAACAGCTGCATCTGTGGGTCAAATAAAACACCAGAATATCAACCAACACAAAACCTGAAATTCAGAGAAGTGATTAAAACCAGAGGAATATACGTTGTTTGTTATGTATATTATTCAACTATCTTTGAATCCCAAGCTTATACGTTGTATATACCTGTATATTACCGTTGTAATATACCCCTTCACTGACACCAGCCATTAGGTTCCAAATCAGCTCCACATGTATTGGTTTTAAAATCTTACTTAATACTACTGAACTGTCAACATGCTTCTCCATGACAACTGCAGATATTCTTTGCATAATAACCTGCAATTACCACTGGTAACTGTTGTGGGCCACTGATGCACAATGTTTTTAGTTTCTGACCTTTAACAGCCAACCAATGCCATCCTGAGACCCCTCATTAGAAGTGTAGCCCATTCAGTTCAACCAAGGAGTGATGTTATCTTGCCTCATGACCCCCTTGTTAGGCAGAGAACAAATGTTTCAGACTGACTGACCTCCACTGTTAGTTGTCCGATGTCCGGGACATTGGGCAGGGGCTGTATCTGGGCCTGAGTGTAAATGCCGGTCATGAGCACCGATCCTGTCAGGTAACTATCCACAGATGGTAAAGACTCTAAATGAAGAGGAAATAGCCAAAATCACATCCTGGGACTTGAAAGACACATTTCAGACACCATAAAACAAAACTGCCACTGAAGAATTTTTTGTATTAATCTGTGCCTATGTTATTGTCCAGTGATTCTTACCAGTCACTTCCTTCTCACAGATGAAGAGGTATAGTCCAGCACAGTGAGACTTCCTCCACCGTCCAAGCGTCCCCAAGGCCTTCTGGGTACACACCCCCTGACTTTCACTGCTTCCAGCCCACCATGCAGGACTTACTGGCTCCATAAACCCAACCTCGTCAGATCCATCTCTGCTCGATCCCCTCAGCCAAACCCATATAGTGCTTTTTCTGAACCAAAGGAGGGAGAGCATGTCAATGCATGTCAACATGACAGAAGACTTTTTCAGAGACGATTGTTTGTAAGGCTTACACAGGAAAGGAGTAGTGAATGAATTTTTGCAGCTCCAGGCTTTCAGCAGAAGCCAAATCTCCTCCCGGAATCTCTCTGCATGAATCCTGCGCCTCGGGCCACGAAGATGTCATCTCAGAGAGCCAATAGCATCGCCAGGTGCCCAGGTGGATCCGACTACCTTTTGGGCAAGGGGTGTCCTCTGGAATGCAGAGGACAGGCAAGAAAAGTAATTTCAAGGAATAATATCAGCTAAAGAAATGGGTCGATAAAATAACTGAAGGTGGGAATGTTAAAATAATTCAGGATCTCTTCCTCTTTTTTTTTTTCGTTCATTTTAAGCCACGTCATGTTCACTGTCAATACTCACAATTCATTAAAACTAATCAGTCACACGATGGGAGTGGCAGGTTGATGATCGAGAATCACATGAGTTTAACAGGCATTCCCAACAGATGTTTCTGGACAGATGTGGCATATTGTCTTTGATGACACACACACTCATATTTTACATGAAATGTTGTTGTGTTTCAGAATAGTGGCTGTTAACTACGTGCCATAAAATTGTTGCTCTTACTGGGAAACCTGAGCTGGATACAACATTACAAACAATTCTGTGAGAGACACCTGGCTCAACTGTTGAAACACTGGAGAACCAAAAAAACACAGCTGTTGTAGTATTACCTATACAGTGAAATCCCCTCTGCAATACAGTACTTCAGAAGGAATTTGAGATTCATTGGAAATGGTAAAAGCTTGCAGCAAAAAGGTTCTCAGCAGAGATGGAAGAGGTATTCAGATTTCTTACTTAAGTTAAAGTAGAAATATCATTTATGATATATAAAATAATACAGGCAGTAATTCTACTTTCAAAACTCTACTTAAGTATAAGAACAGAGGAACTATCAGCAGAATGTACTTGTGCATCAGCAGTAAAAGTGGATGCAGCGGATCAGACAGTGGTATATCACAAATACACGACCATCACCAGTAATGTATCTCTGTGTGAAGTGATGTGACACATCTAAAATTAAATGTAAGATAAAGGGTAGGCTACCTGTTAATAATCCTATTACAAACTAAAATTAAAAATTAGTATATTAAACAGTGTTTAGATTAAGTATATAGAGGTTGGAAATAAGCCCAACCTGCTAGGGTTCACACACTGATACAAAAAAAGAGACAGGGAAACAGTCATTTGCTTATTTTTACATTTTGTTTTTATTGTCTTTTAAATGTAATTGTAAGGAATGTAAGAATGTACATGTAAGAACTTTATGTCTGAAAGTATAGTGTCTGAAAGTATAGTGTATGGGAACCTATGTGTGATTGTATGAGTTTCAAACTACTTGCTGCAAAAATCACAACCTTATCATTTTAACTTCTACCACAATTTAGAATAACTTTGTTAAAGCAGTTGAATAAAAATGTTACAACTTGCAGTGAACTGCTTCAATAAACATTGCATCCGTTTCCCATAGAAAGGAAAATGCTGATGTCGATTAAGGAAGCTGTAGAAAAAAAGTTAACTTCCTACAAATGAAACAACACATTTTTCTCATTAGTTTTGTAATTTAATAGAGAGTGATGCTTCTCACCTCCAGCTGCAGCCATTAAAACCACACAAAGAATCCACAGCCTCTGCCTATCGGATGCGAGAGTACCCATCATCTTGTAGAGCGCATCATATCTTCCTGAAGAAAAAGAAAAAAAAAAAGTCTACTCTCTGTCTGATCACCACAGGAGCATTGCTGAACTCAGTGGCCTCCCATCACAACATGAAACGTGCCCATTCTCCTCTTCCTTCTTGTCATTGCTACACGACTCTTCCCTCATCCTCAGTGTTCCCACACAAGTCAAACACTTTGCCCTCCTTTCAATAGCCCTCCCTTATCTCCAACCCCAACTCTCATCCCACCCTCTTCTCCTTCCTCCGACACCCCCCCTTCCCCTCGTCCCGCGGACACACTGTGAGTTATGGCACTGTCGTTGTTTTAAAGGCCTCTTCTCCGCTCTCTCTGAACGCCTGGCTGACTTCTACTTTGTCTCTCGGCAACAGCTATAGAAGCGGAGTGGACAGGGGAGGCCAGCGCTGCTCATTACCATGTTGTAAAACCCCTGGCACCCAACAGAAAACAGTCAGGCTCACCCCGGCAGGATGCAGCGCAGGGCCCTGACAGAAACAAGGCTCACAAACCAAAGAGTAATTGTAGCGTTAGTGTCATCTGGCAACAAAGCGTTGCATTTCAAACTTTTTCAAGGCTGCCAAAGCCCTTATTTTTCTTAAGCCAAGTAGGAAGATGTTTCAGATGTTTTTTTCTGCTGCCCCGTGCCCACGGCCATGTTGTCCGAGCACTAACGCTGAGACCTCATCAGTAACTGAACAATGGCCCTGTGACGCACACACAGAAGAAACAGACCAAGCCGTAAAAGAAAGGATGCCTCCCGGGTTGTCCTGGAGAGGGAGCAGATAAAGCAGAGGGCGGCGATAAGGCAACTGTGGCTGAGAATTGTCAGTCCATTGCTATGGAGATGGTTGTAATTTCCCTATGTGAGATGGAACATTTCCGCACCTCTCAGGAGCAGCAGATGCAGCAGGAGGAAGCTGCAGCCTGCTGATTACATCAATACACTGAAAATCCAACAGTGAGAGGATTCAGTACATTTATATAGTGCAGTACTGGAAGCTTTAAGTTCCTTGCAAATTTGTGCTCCTGGTACAAACAAGTTCCAGTATGTTGCACACCAACCAACCAGAAGACAAGGCCAACGTTTCAATTCCACTTCTATAAATCTACAAAAAAGTTATCCTGTTTTGTGAATGGGTTGACAGTATATTATCTTTAGTGGACAATCCATCACTTAATCATTTAAATCCAACTCTATTTTGACTCCAGTACAGAAAATCTGTCATTCACTTTGACAGCTGTATCTTACACATCTCCACATTTAAATAGCTGAGTTTTTTTTTTTCTTTTCTGAAGCTTGTGGTGTACTCTCTTAAATGATGAATTAATGCTTTGACATTTAACTTTTTCTCTTTGAGATCACTAAAATTTGAATCTTGATCTTTCTTTAATTTAAAGCCATATCATTATGCAGAGTGACAACTACAAATCAGACACTATCCCACAGAGAAGCTATCAAAGTGCTCATTATTGAATACATATGAAAAGTAACCTAACCTTTACATAAAAAAGATAAAGATGAAGATAAAATGGAACTAAAGAGTTTGATTTACAAAAGTCATTTCAGATTAAGATTATATTATTCCATTTCACCAACGATATTGATAAATTAAATCTCACATGAAACAAATATTGTGACATAAATCTTTGAAAAAGACACAGGAAAATTTGTATGATTTAAAAAATAGATGAACGCCAACTAAACTCAGTTTTCATGAAGATAAAGAGGATGACAATATGCCACAATAATATTCTTCAGATGAACTGTTTCTTTTTTGTTCAGTTACATATTATACAATCTATCCAAATGATTTTTCTTTCATTCAGTACTTACTTACTTTTTTTTTTCAAATGTTTTACTTCAGAATTTCTTTAGTAGTCCCGCAAATGGGGACATTTGTGTGTCACAGCACCCAAAGGACAGTTCAATTTAACAATAAACAATAACAATAGGACAAAAAATATAACAACATAATAAAAAGGTAAGAAAAGAAAGAAAATAGACTTGTATATACATAATATGTACACATATAAACAGTGTAATTATAAGCACTGAACAAACAGGAACATAATAATGATGAAATAATAATCATTATTATCAGTATTAACACAGTTAGATTAATACTAAATAACTGAGTGTGAATAATATCTTAAACCATTTCCCAGTTTTATGGGTCGAATGTGTATTTGACAAACACACAGTATTCGTGGGACTACATCATAATGTTTTTTGATTAGATTTAATCTAATTTATATTTGATTTTTTTCCCCTCATTAATTCAGAGTAAAGAATCAAATAAGTAATTGGACTCATCAGTTTGTAATGCCTTGTTTAAAAGGGTCAACTGATTCATTGATTGATTTAACTGTGTAGACAGTAGCAGGCTCCCGTCTGTCATAACAGTCTGAGACACTAGGGGGCAGCGATGCAAACTCGGACTCAATGTGATACATGACGTGAGGATGACGAGGAAGCGCCGCAAACAGGAAGATGAAGAAGGCAGCTGATGGTGACATATCTAAGGTAGGCCAATATTAAGGGAGAAAAACACAACGGTTTCGCTCCTTTATGTTGCTATAAAAAAAATTTAAACAAGGAAACTCGAAGGATTTGTGTTTCGATATCAAACTGGGCATATCGGTTTTCGTTTTAAATGTACGTTTGGCGAAAAGTCCTCCTGTTGGCCCTGAGACGTGACGCTACTGGTTCCTGTGTGTGTAATGGAAAGTCATTAAATGGCTAACATTGTAAATACACAACTTTATTAGCCAGTCGTCAGTTCGGCGTTAATTTAATGACATTACAGCAGGTCAGTGTTAGACACCCATCCTGCTTAATCCAGCAAGCACGATGTGAGAAGACAGCGTTTAGAAAAAAAATGCATTGTGCTTCGCTAATTGTGGAATATTATGTAGCTACTGAATGCCGAATTTTCCAGAATAATTAAATTATACACGAGCGACAATGGGTTGTGACGTGCCATTTGTGTATTTTCGTCGACAGGCCAGTAAACATTTGATTATGAGACATTTTCAAGGGAGTTTGGTTTAATGAGTTTCCTTGGGGGTGACGCAGCAGTGTGTCTTGAAGCTCTCTTGTTTACGCCTGCAGAGCACCTCTGCAACTTAGAGTAATACACGTTGATGAATGACACTCACAAAGGCGGATGTGTCAAGAAATGAATTTTTGCTCTGGGGATGAAGATCAGGGTGTAGCTCCCAGTCAGTTCCGGCACACATCTTAAAGTAGGCATTTGTCAGATGTGTTATTTGTTGTGCGGTTAACTTTCTCTGTGTCTGTGTCCACATTTTCCAGCAGGTCCTATGCTCCAACTAAGGACCTCTGAGGAAGAACAAAGGAGTTGTGAAATTTCCCAGCTCAGACAGGCAGTGTTACAAAACAATGACAGACTCCTTGATGAGATGCTCTGCCAAGAAATCTACAAGAAGGTCATCAACTGCAGAGGCGGCTGGGGCATTGCAGGCACGCCTCTGCACGCTGCGGTGTCCAAGGGTCATCTCAGCTGCCTGCAGGTTCTGCTAGCCCACGGTGCCCTGGTGGACTGCGCGGATGTCAAGGCCCAGACGCCTCTTTTCGCAGCCGTTCGTGGGAAATATCTGGACTGTGTCTTAGCGCTCCTCAGAGCCGGGGCCAACCCCAACGGCAGCTCGTCCAACAACTGCTCCCCTGTCCTCACTGCTGCTCGGGAGGGGGATGTGGAGATTTTAAAGGAACTGCTTAAACACGGCGCAGAGGTGAACTCCCGCTCCAAAGTCTTGCTCTGGACTTCCAGCGCCAGGGTGTCCAGCGGGCCGCTGTACCTGGCAGCCGTTTACGGTCACATGGAGTGTTTCAGACTGCTGCTCCTCTATGGGGCAGACCCAGATTACAACTGCACGGATGCAAAGCTGCTGAGTTCTATCAAGCAGCCCAAAACTGTGCTGGAGATGTGCCTCAGGCACGGCTGTGGCGTGGAGTACATCCAGCTGCTGATCGACTTCGGAGCTAACGTCTACCTCCCCACGCTGATCATCGAGAAGTCCACCAAGCAGAACGAGGCTGTGGAGCTGCTTCTACACGAGAGAGGTACCGAATCAAACCGCACACATTCACAAGTGACATGTCACTTAACCTGACTGGATGGATGGAGCCCCAGTCCTGAAATAAGTTGGATTTGTAGCTCAAACTGGATGATAGGGAGCAGTGGTTTAAGGTTTGAGACCATTTACTGCTTGCTGAAGTTGAGCAGAAATGTTGAGACTCAAATGTAGAACTCATACATTTTGGTACCATGGCTTTCTGATAAACACTAGAAAGGAAAATTCAATGTTGTTCCAATTACAGGGAAGCAGAAACAGTTTTCAAGTGGTAGAACTGCTGTAGTAACCTGTGTTTGACTGTCATGAAAAATGTTAAACTTCTATACTGTGGAGCTGCAACTAATGAATAATGTCATTATTTAAAAACGTTGACCACAATTTACCAAAGTGATAAAAAGAAAAGCAGTAAATTCAAAGGCAGAAAGAAGGAACCAGCAAGTGTTTTACATCTTTAATTTCAAAAATAGTTGGTGGTTAAATTTGTTTTGATTGACCAAATGATAAATTGAGTCATTTTTGCAGCTCTTTGTCTTACAGGCAAGATAACATTCTACAGAGAATAAAGTTTCCCCTATAATACATGTGAAAACACACTGGACTCCATGGTCGTTACTTTGTGGCTCATCAATAACTTGAGTGTTTTTTTCTCTTTCTGATCTGACATATTGATACTGATAACCATTGAAGTCCCTCTCTAACCCTCTTGAACACTGCTCTCTAGTCTGTGTGTGTGCATAAGTTTTGACAAATTTTCCCAAACTTTTTGCCTAATGAATCCGGTGGTTAATGGAGATCATCACAGCAACGAAATTAAGAAGTCGAGGATTTGGACGTGCTGTTGCTGAGGCACAAAAACTATAGCATTCCTTTGGCCTCGCATCTTGTTAGATTAAGCCGTTGAGCCATAACTCTCTTCTTGTCGTCTCCAGGAAATCCAAAGGCCTTGACATCCCAGTGCCGACTCGCTGTCCGAAGTTACCTCAAAAAGATTAACAAGATCCACTGCATCGACCAGCTGGAAATGCCAACAAGTCTCATTAACTTCCTGCAACACAAGCCAGTCCCAGTCACTGTTCTGTAGCTGTGTGAGCCCAAGACCCATTGTACATGTTTTTATTTGCTTTGTAGTCTGTTGGCTACCTTTATCTTTTTTTTTAAAATTACTTCTGTCTCTTCATGTGCTGTTAAGACTGAATCCTACGTGAAAATATTAAATATGTGGATAAGTTGGGTGAACTTTTGTTTTATTATTAGCACCAACCACCCTGCAGCTATTGGAAGACGGCTCTAAAGGAAGCCGTTTCTTGGTGTCTCTGTCATGTGTTCATCACAAGTTCTTGTTTAACAGAGCTGAAAACTAACAGACTTGCCTTGTCCATTAAAGTACATGCACAAGTTGTGAAAAAGAGTAAGAGTTGATGTGTAAAAAACAAAAAAAAAGCTATAAGAAAAACATGGCTTTGCTCTTTAAAATTGAGTGATGTTCCCTTTAACCCCATCCATACTGTATAAAAAGTGCAATAATTATATGAGTTGAGTCGTTACATTAAAGAATTAAAGTAACCTTTTTAGGGGAGCATTTCGTTTTTTAGGTAAACCATTGGCTCTGTGGAACAAGACTTAAGTCACAGCCATGGTAACTGCTCTGTGAGGCTGTAAAGTAGTGCTTTGAGACAAATGCAAATGATGTTAAGAAGTTGGAGCATCTGCACCATCTTATGGTTTTGCAAATATTTGGTCATAAACTAACATTCACCCAATTAACATTTTTCTTTAACGATTGTGCAATGCCAGTCCACTAAATGTATTATAGACCACTTGCTGTCTTGCATGATTCGCTGCATACATCACTGATAGCCGGTGCTTTGTTTTTGCTCTTTGTACGTTTTGATACAGAAAACAGTAAAACATCTGGGTGGTAACAATGTATTGTATTACGTTAGTTTAAAAAAAAAAAAAAAAAATACAATACTGCTGTTTTTTTGTTTTTTTTAATTACAGATAATACAAGCTTAATAGTTTAAATGAAACAGTGATTCTTTGAAAAGTGTCCATGAATTTTATGACATTTCGTCCCCCTTCTGCTTAAATGATGGCATGGACTCCGCAAGTGTGTGCAGGACCTGATGATTCACGGTATTCCAGCATGGTTTGACAGTTTTTCACAAAGCTTCTTTTTCTCACACAGAATGTTTGACTTTTTCAGTCTTCGAGTGCCCCTTTTAAAAATGTTCAATGGCGTTGAGGTCAGCTGGTCCACGACGGTCGGGACCGCTTGGCGTTCTTCGGTCTTTGAGTAGTGCTTGATGCAACTTTACTCTTCGTATTCGTCCATGCATGCGTACAAAAATGTGGAAGTACAATCTGCAGTTGATTTAGGACAGCCCGAAAATCCCAGAAATGATTTGTTTTGCGCTGTTTGGCAGATTTTTGACTCTGGGTACATTCAAAATCAACAAAGTCCCCATTTCAGTCTGGACCGAAATGGTAGAACCTGCACTGAGGAGTAAATGATGGTTTAATACATCCATCCATCCATCCATCCATCCATCCATCCATCCATCCATCCATGTTATCATATATCTTACATGTATACTGTCATACATAACAAAGGAGGGATGTCTTATGTAAGCTTTACTCTCTTATGTTTCAATATCTTGGAAGCAGGCCAATGTTTCTTTTTTGAGGAGTCTTAAAAATTGCATATTGTTTGCTTGCTGCCTTTGAGCAGCCTGCTATTGTTTCATTCAGTGCTCGAGGAATGTGTTTGGGTGGGGATATATCAACAATTAGGGATGTCACAGGACTCAGCACCTATGTCAGACTAAGAGTTTGTTAAAAGGTATACGTGGTTTAAATTTGCAAGACGTCTGAGTCCTACTTTTAGCAAGGAATCAAGACCATTCCTAAAAACAGCTCTATACAAACTGGCCCAGAGCTGCATACAAGAAGGAATGACAAATCTCAGGGGCTTATTTTAGGTTTTGTTGGAACTGTCTGCTTAACCTGTAGATGAGTCACCACTTTGGAAATGAATGTCATGTCACAGCATTATGCATGTCCAGAGGATAAACAGACAGTAGGACAAAACATCCGGCTCGACTCAAAAAAGTTGAAGAAAACTGAGAATCACTTGGTTGTTTAATTATATAAATACATTACATTATTAAGTGTTAACTTCATCAGCATTTAAATAATTAGACATGGCCCACAACATGATTCTTCAGACTGACCTGTATAAGACAGCAGACTGTGCCCTAAATGAATAAAGGCACTGCATTTGATTAAAAAGGAGACTGTATCATTTGTTTTGAGTTTGTTACAGAACGACAACTGAGGAAAAAAGTCATAATTGTGTCAGATCACATTTGGAATTTCATGTTTCAGTACATCAAAATCACATTGTACCTTTCTGTAGTGCAACAATGATCGGAATATGATTAAGCACTATGGAAGCATTTGTTGGAGGTCCAAATCAAACACCTGACTTCAAGTATTGTAATCATGTGGAAATACAAAAACTGGAAGAAGTAAACAAACAAACAAAGAAAAGACATTCTTTTAGATGTCATTCCTGGCAACGTTTTTTTAAAAATTATTTTTGGGTGAAACAAGAACTCAAAAAACTGTATCTTCTTAGCAAAACATTCAAATGCTCTGGAGTCAGGAGAATATTCATAAATATTCATTACATCATTCTGAAACAAGATGTCATTTGTAGAAAGTTACAGCTGCTCAAACAAAATAACTGCCAGCCTGTAAATAGAAGAAAACTATTCAAGTCCAGTCATCCTCAAAATTTGTTTAACAAAATAGTTCTGTGTTTCTGTCATTTCGGAATTTCAAGTAGCAAGAATTCAAACTTAACAGATAAATAGTGTTTCAGAATAAAACACTTCATTTGGTCCCCTTTTTAAAAACTGAGCTCAGCAGCACTGTGATGACATCGCGTCCCTCGGTTCTGCTGACATGGCGCCAGTTCTTACAGCAACCTCAGCCCAGCCCCACGTCTAGTGACATCATCACTACGAAGCCCAGGATGGAGGTCCAGGACGCCAGCTTCCCGTTTCCACTGGTTGACACCGAGTGGGAGCAAAGAAATGGGACATAAGTTAGAAAGATGCGGAAAGTCTTTAAACTGGCTGAAACACAAAATCTCACCAAATCTACTTTAATATCCTCTTTTCCTGCTCACCTGATTTGAGCTTCAGGGATGATGTCATCCACCACCACATAAACCATCGCCCCGGCAGCAAACGCCAGCGCGTACGGCAACAGAGGTTCTGCCAAGACGACGGCGAAGGCACCCAGCAGCCCAGCAACAGGCTCAACCATACCGCTGAGCTGTCCATACCTGACGGGAGACAGTAAAAGTCCTGCATCGTTCGAATTCAAAGTACGGTTACTCAGTGTCGTTTCTGACACAGTGTCCAGACACACATTTCTCCTTACCAAAAGGCTTTCCATGCTGAGACCCCAGAACCCCGGAGCGGCAGGCTCACCGCCAAGCCTTCTGGGAAATTCTGAATGCCAATACCGATGGCCAAATTTCTGAGGGGACAAAACCAATAAACAACCAGACAAAAACCATCAGCTCATATCTCTGTGTGATAAATGTTAACAACATACCTCAAATGTAGTGTGCTTTAGTTTGCTTTTTCATAAAAACAAATAGAGCCTTAGCAAAAAATAAACAGAATTTAAATGAAGGGGGAGGATGAAAATAAAATTCTTGAGCCATGCTAGCTGCTCTGTGAGGCTGAGCTCAGCAATGCTTTGCGCTAAATGCTATCTTTGGCATATTAACCTGCTCACAGACACAAAGTTAACATACTGATGTTTAGCAGCTCTAAAGTTTACTACGTTAACCATCATAGTTTAGCTCGAAGCATGCTTACAGAAGATATGATAATCCTTTGCTGAATCCCCACAGGTGAGATTAAGTTTTACAGTTTGCAGTCGTTAGTTAGCTATAAACACATAGTACAGCAGAGGCTGATGAGACTGTGATTAATTTTGTAGGTATCAAAATTGAAAAATCTGACCAGATGTGAGGGATGTGACTCGCAAACTGTGTGGCAATGTCTAACCTCATAGAGGTACAAGAGGAAAAGTCAGGGGATCACTATTACAGACACATCCTCAGGCCGCAAATCAATCAGTTTAGACATTCACAACAGTAGTGAAAAATCTGTGCTGCTGATGATTCCTGTTAAAATCAGAGAACTGCCAAAGTGAACAAAGATACATCCTCAGGGCAACATGAATGTCTGCACAAAATGTGATGCAAATCTTTAGGGAAGATGTTGAGACATTTCACAAGACGTGAAAACTTGAGCTACTGGTAAATAAGATAAAGTCAGGGGATCACCAAGGTCTCTAGGAGTTATCCACTGGGAGCCATGAATGTCTGTAAGATGTATCACTTCAAATCATAAATGTCAACTTTGAGGTAGTGTTAAAGGAAAAGCCATTGGAATGAAACGTCATCACAATCAAGCCAATAGTTGCTCATGTATTTCAGCCTTGACCCGAGTGCCGATCAACAAAATGCTATACATGCTGCTTCCTTGGCTAACAATATACTAGTGGACCGACTGGAAAAAAGTGTGGGACTCTCTGATAGAGCACTAAATTGGTTAAAATCCTACTTAACTGACTCTAGTCCAAACAAGAACCAAGAAAGTAGATCACATCACTCCGGCTTCCTGTCTGTCAAAGAAAAGATTTCAAAATCCTGCTGTTGGTTTATAAAACACTGAATGGTTTCAGGGCCAAAACACATTTCTGATCTGCTGCCACATTATGAACCACCCAGACCTCTGAGGTCATCAGGTACAGGTCTGCTTTCAGGCCCCAGAGTCAGAACTAAACATGGAGATGCAGCTTTAAGTTATTCCGAGCCACATACCTGGAACAAGCTCCCAGAAAACGGCAGGTCCGCTCCAACTCTCACCTCCTTTAAATCAAGGATGAAGATCCTTCTGTTTGCCACTGCTTTTTACTGAAGCAATTTCAAGGCTCTGAACTACACTGTGGCTTCCTTTGTCTCGTCTCTTATAAACCTATTCTATTGTAGCTTACTTTCCCTATTTCTTAACGTGTTTCAGTATTTTGTCTGATGTCTTCTTACTTGTGTTTTTAATGTAAAAATGCACTTATACATTTATGCACTAAAGCACTTGATGCCTTTTGTCTGAAACGTGCTGTACAAATACACTTGCCTTAACTTCTTATAATTTCTTATTTGGCACACTTGACAGTGTAAAAAAGATGAACAAGTATCTGTTCCTAGATCAGAACTCTTAGACTATTAAAAAAACCCCAACACACTTGGTTTGTGCATGTGCAATGTTATTGCCCTCTCTTATCTCTTCAATGTCAACAAGTGTCCTCAGTGATGCAATGTAAATTCAATCACAGTTTAAACTTCGTCCAGTGTTCCAGCTGACAAAAACACCTTAACTTTCTCGGGCAGGGGAAAATAACTTCTGGCTCATTGCTGCTTGATTCTTTTTACAGCTCTGTTCTCAAGAGGTGAGTTAATACTTCTAAATAGTTTGTCTTCTTAGTCTCATTTTTTTTGTTTGTTCCTTGGCAGAGTTTGAGTGACATATCGTTCAAAGTGTGGCCACGGACAAATTAAAATGTAGGGGTGGAATCTTGTCGGGCCACTTGTGAGCATTTTTTTTTTTTCTGATGTCATGAGCTACTGCACTTGCTTGAAACAGAAGCACATGTATCCCATGGTTATCTATTAGAATGTGATTTGTTTTACAGTATTTCATTGGTGAAAAAAAAAAAACGAAACACTTCTTGCACCTCTTGCTCCCAGAAAAACACGAAAACGGAAAATGGGCCAATCGTTGTCTCCAGAGGAGTGACTAGCAGAACTTGACAAGTACTCTGAGGCATTGTTTGATTCACAACAATGGCACGGCATTGGAATTGACAGGTACACTCACTGAAATACATTTCTATGTTTTAACTTCGAGGGCGTTTAAAGATATCATTTAACATATGAAGTGGAAAATCTTCACAGTGTGGAACCTCGGCCTATGCGTTTTATTAAGTTTGCTGGTGACAAATCAAAAGAAAGGAAAATCTATTGAAAACTAATGAATATATCTCTCCACTCAGCTCCATCTTAAAATACTCCGGACTCAACTCAACCCAAGTGTTGGATGATTACAGAGATCAAGTCTTATACAGTGGAGATTTCAGTGATGCCGCGGCCGTTGTAGAGAAGCTGGGCTCTGCACTGGGTGGGCTCAAAATGGTGCCTAATGCCGTGGGACTTGGGGCAGTCATCATTTCCATAATCTTGGAGACAGTTGGGAAGACATTAGGGAAAGAAAGTATGGGCACAGCTGAAATGTTGCAAAGGGTGTTTGCACAGGAGAAGGCCAATGAGGTGAGACCCCTGAGCTTTCCTAGGATTACTGACCTTGTCCAATGTAGTCATATGTTTTATCTGAGTGTTGCAATCATGGTCAGAACTAAGGCTGCAACTACAGATCCCTTTTATTGTCGATTCTGCAGATTTATTTCTGTAAACTAATTACGTCTGCAAAGTGTCAAAAAAAAATTCAAGAATGTTTCTTTTGACCAAAAAGAAAAAAAAAAAAAAGTACGTTTGTAATTGACCGATACTCAAGCTTTGCTTTCATGAATTCCAACACTCCAATCCTCGACTGTGGAGGTCCGGGACCTGATGGACGAATATCTAAAACGTATGCGGATCAACTTGGGGAAACCACAGCTTCAACTAGCTGAGACCAGGCAAATTGAGACCGATCTCAGTGTCCAGCTTACACGGCTGAAGGTGCAAAGCAGTCAAAATCTTTCATCTTTTTTTAGAAAGATCATATTTCCTGCAATGACCTGAATATTTTAAGAATGAAGTCAAGCTCAAATTCTGAATCTTAGTTTATACCTTTTAAATGTCAGAACCATGTAATTCCTATCATAAGGAATATGGAAAAAAAAAAGTTAATTCTACTATGCTTTGAATCTCCTTCTTCTTTCTAAGAATTCCATGCTGAGGGATGGAAATATGAACTCTCGGTTTCTCAAGCAGTGGGTGAACGGAGCTGCCTTCCACACCCAGATGTTGATCCATCAGGCGCGTCTAGAGGGGGCTGGAGGCTCCAGAGCCATGCAGGCAGCGGGGATTTATCAGCAACAGTTAAACCTTCTTCTGGAGAAATACAAAAACTACCTAACGACTGTTATTTTTGTGTCTTCAGACCATGATTACATTCGTGTGTACTGTTGTCTGCACTACACAGAGAATGTTGTTTTTTCCTCTCATGTTCAGTGTTTCACCGCGCTGGAAAACTACTGTTTCAGGGGAAGAGAAATAGTTGAGACTATGTTTTCTAAACATCAGATGACTTGGGCAAAGACTTATTTCACAGACCTAAGGGCACAGATTCCAACTCTTGTGACCCAAAATGGCACCTTTCATATTCATGTATGACATGTACCATCTGCACTTGTGAAACCTTCAGAAACGGTCAAGTGGTGATCTACAAGAAAATATAAAAGATCTGTTGTTTGTGAAGTTTGCTGTTGTCTTTTTCTTGAACAAAGAAGACTTTGATCCCGGGATATTTGCTACCGCTATTTACAAATGGTCAATGACCTTAAAGAGGCTCAGCATATCAGCATAGCGGAACAGCATATCTCACTTTACAGACTTTGTTCATTTGGCATTGACTGACACAAAGACCAACAGGTGACAACAATGTTTAAAAACAAAACATGATAATCTAATACCACCTGATTAATTTAGGAGGCATGGTGGGAAAAGAACAGGCTGACACCTGTCCTTTAGTTGGACAGGGAGCTCCTGGTATCTGCAGTACCATCATAAAACCACTAGATGTCAGCAGCACACAGCTCAGCACCAGACAGCTGCCGTGCTCTGCAGGATCCAAAACCCAGATTCTTACCTACATTTAAACATGTCCACAGTCTGCTCATCCTGCTGCTGTCTGGCAAAAGATACAGAAGTATCTGCTGCTGTACCAGACAAGAGAGCAGCTTCTTTCCTTAGGCTGAAAATCCTGAACTCAGCCTCAACTGTAGACTGACTTTGAAGTAAAACCCCAAATTTCAACTGCATACAAAATCTCTGTCCAGACTGAGACATCTCAATTATTGAATACAGTTGATCGATTTTCTAAGGACCTTCATAATCCTTAGAACGAGAAACTTACTGATTTAAAAAAAAAAAAAAAAAATCATTATTATTATCTTTTTTTAAATAAATGTCAAAGCCAGTTAATAATACAGATGCCCAGGAAGCCCAGAGGATGAAACCTTGATGACTTTGGTAACTCTTGACCTTTCACACAGTTGTGTCATCTGCTCAAATTCAAATTTGTCTAATGCTTTGTTTTTAATGTATACATATTTGTATGTGGACAGTCTGGGAAAAACCAAGGGCACAGCTGGTATGTTGCAGAGGGTGTTTGCACAGGAGAAACCAATAAGGTCAAACTTGTTTTTGTTTTTTGTTTTTTTTAACATTATCACTGAGTGTTATTACCAAAAAACCGAAAAAAATACTGTAACCCATATGTTACAGCAAAGAGACAATCATTCACTTATACTAAATAGATTTACAGTGAAAGCAATCTTTTCAATCAGAATCAGAATACTTTATTGATACGGGGGGAAATTGTTTAAAGGGATATTCCGGTGTAAATTTAATCTATGGTCTATTCTAACACACCATGACGCCGAGTGCAGTTAGAAATGCTCAATTCCGTTCTTTTTCCTTTCTGCTCTTGATAATAACTGTTATAAACTGGTAAGAAAGACACATATGAACTTTGATTGCATTTCCATGGATTAATAATCATTCATTTTCATCCTTGAGCTGCAGAACTCTACTGCACTCTGTAATCGGCTCGCAGGGCTCTCCCACAACAGGAAGCTGCGGCAGGAGAGTGGTGAGTTGTGTTCACTTTACAGTAGAAATCCAGCTAAGCTAGCAGATGTTTGATGTCTCGAACTATGTGCCGGGACCCCATTTTGTACTGTTGCTGAAGTTTGGTGCTGTTCTGAGCATTATTTGTGGCTATGAATGGCTTTTTGATGGCAGTTTCTTGGTTGGAGGCATAGACTGCAGTGTATTGTCATCGTGCAGTCTTTTCTGAGGTTGCTGAAACTACGTAAGCTAGCGGTCTGCAAACTTGATCTCTCGAGGGGTGGGGGTCTTACTGGTGCCACGATGTGTTAGACCATGGATTAAATTTATACCTGAATATCCCTTTAAATCAGATGCTGGTTCAACAGGCTGGACTGGGAGGGTCATAAAATGGGATATGACCAGAGCTCAGTGTGTAAAGACCTACTGCCACTGCTCTCTGCAATACTATCATTTAACCACTAGATGTCAGCTGCACACAACAACAGCGTCATGTTCTTATTGTGACCTAAACCGCACCAAACCTTTGCCTAATCAAATCATTATCAATGGTTTGCCTTAACTTGACTCTCTCATACTAAGAAAAAAAAACTTCTTTACTGTTAAGACTTCAATTTGATTGAGGTATAGAAAACCAGATACAGGTCCTAGTGGGATTTATCATTTTGTGCTCAGCTAATAACAACAGATGCTCGAATTGCCAGACACATGAATTAAATATATATGAAGAAGCCACTAGTGTGGAATCTCTAATTTCAATACGGTACTGCACCTTGAAAAATATCTCTTATCCTATACCACATTCGGTACCAAGGGAGAAAAACGACATAGCATTTGTGATTTCTATGAAAAGATAAATAGAACACGACTTGCGTTCTGTGTGTTAAGCACAACAGCATGTCAGTTAATACACTCCTGACCACAGTCATGACACTGCAGCTGTGTGTGTGTGTCAACTTGAAGTCGGAGTGAAAAGAGAGAGCAAGAAAAAACAGCTAGTATCAGTATCGATAACGTGGACAAATTCAGTCCAGCTATTTTTTGCTATGACAATACTTTTTTTTTTTCACATCACTAGTAGCCACTTCTTTTCTCTCTTGCCAGTGTAGAAAGTTGACATTGTGGATAAATGAGGATGTGTTGCGTGTGTGCGTCTGTGTCTTGCCTTGACATTAATCTTACCTGGCACTTTCAAATGTAGCAGATGAAGTCTTCCCAATGGCTCCAAATCCAACCCCCACAGCCAGACCCTCTGCAGATGAAAAAAACAAAACACGGACGAGCGATTCTCATTAGTTTATCGTCTCGTCCTTTGTCTTCCTTGAAACACTTTCTTACACGTTGAAACATTTCTTTTTTTTTTTCCATCAATAGAGAGAGGTTGCGCAGAACAAGAAAAATAAAACAGTCCCTGAACAGACCTTCACTCGAAGGAGTACACTGTATTCTTCTATTCGTCGTTACATTCAACAATCATGCTGCTACTGAGTGAAACCTGCAGCCTCCCCTGACCATATCTACAGAGGAAGCTTTACAGATGTAGTAAACAACTGAGAATAAATATTGCAATGTTCTACCTCTACAGCCGTGGCAATAAAAGCAAAGAGGGATTTCTACAGTTGTGACCACTGCATAGGTTTCAGTTCCCTCCTTGGATGCTCTGTACACTCCGAGCAGCGTCCCACTCCCCTGACGGCCCATTGGTCTCATTTGTTATGCCTGTCATGCACACTTAAAGCAAACACCAGTCATACTGAGAGAGAAAAGGTCACAGTGCATGATGTGTCTATGAGTGTATTTGTGTTTGAGAAGTGTATGTGTGTTTGCTCAGAACTCCAGCCTCCTTTGCATTGGATGACAGATTTCATCACCCCACCGATCCAATCTGAAAACACTGACAGTTCTCCCCAAACCATCTAACATTCGTCTGACCAATGAGATTATATTTCTTTATATATATTTGTGGCTCCATCCTATTATCATGCAGGTACGTCAGGCAAACTTGTTAACACTGTCTTGTTAGCATGTAAAACACGTTACTACATTTAATCACTTAGACACAGCTGAGGATCTAACTATAAAACGTCCCACTGCGAGAGGGCCCGCAGAGAATGAACATGAGAACATGGCCACCACTGCGGATTTCTACAGACTTATGTCTGACTAGTGGTAATCACCTCAGAGAAGCACGTCTCCTTCCTCTTTCTCTTATTTCTGTTGATTAATAAGTATTTAGACAGCTCTCAGACGGCAAGCTGTTAACCCCACCACACTGAATAATCTGCTGGGGCCCACTGTTTAAGATACATTCCTTTATTCTGGAATGGTAAGCAATATGGCCTGATTCATAGAGACCAATAAAGATTCATTGGACTAGTAGAAAATCTAACTCTTAGGCCAATGTTGCTCCAAACGGATTGCTTTTTAACTGCTGTCGTTGTACACCAGCTAGTTTAAGGTCCTCAGGTACAGTTAAAATCAGGTTCTGATTAAAGGAATATGTCGGGTGATTTTCACCCACGGGATTGTGGTCATGTGATTTTTATTGTGTTGCTGCTGTCTGAGCTGCGTTTCAGTCTGCTCACTGGCATCATGGAAGGTAGGCGTGTTTCTCTGCCCCCACCCTTGATTTTTTTCAACAGACACGTGTTCGGGTGATTTTCAGCCGACGTTAGTGATAGAGGGCAAAATATTTTTTTCATTGTTAGAGATTGTGCCTTCACCGGCTCCTCTATTCTTTTTTATTTTTCATTAACGATTCCCCAATTTTCTCACTAATTTTGGTAACTACGGCAGGGTTGGGCTGATTAAAACATCTACTTTAAAAATGATCGAGCGTACAGAAGCAGTACAGTCCATCACATCAAAATGATAATACAATAAGACTTTAGCTGAGTGAAAAAGGATTACGCAGTCTCGTACAGAAAGCGAACCTTGCAACTCAATTCGTTTTCGACATGTTCTTGATAATGTTACAATAAAAGGCGTGTTAAGAAATTATTTTTTTTCTTTCAAATGATATCCTGGAGGGCTTTTTACTGTGAATCAGATAAAGGAGGTCCTCAGTTTGCATTAAGAGAGTAATGCAGGAACTTTAACATGGCAAAAATAATTAGTGGATCAAAATGAGGATTTGTACTGCAGGCAACAAAAACAGTGAGTTATGCAAATGGGCTTCAGCATGACCTGCAGCAACGTGTTACTAATGAGAGATTTCTCTGGTGGACTTCATACTTAGAAATATAGTAGCATACTCAGTTTAAGTACATTATATTAAGACATAAGCTCAGCACCACCTGTGAAACTGAGCTAATAGGCTATCCCAGGCTCCTGCTAACTCGCCACATGATGCTAGTTCTCTCCACCTGATGTTATACCTAAAAAAATGCCAATTTAGGCGGCTGGCATAAAACCAAAACTAAAACTGAAATCAACCTTGACAACACTGAGAATGACCGAGTGCAGCCTTGCAAAGGGTAGACGAAGGAAAACATGTGCTGTCATTGCACCCTCAGTGAACATGAAAGCTGAAACTACACATGCTGACCAAATATAATCATGCTTACAGAAGCAAATCAGAGAGGAAAGAAAGAGTAAAAACACAAAAGAATAAAAGATTGGTATTCTGGTGCCCCTGCATGATCCCAGTGGCTACTTCATCATAATCTAATGCCTGTCATTAACTCTGACTACACACTGCACACGGGTTCTAATCAAATTCCCTCTGGCCCATTACAGGGGGACATACTGTAGTACCATTATGAGCAAAAGCCCCCTTGAGTTACACCGTCGATCCCACCTGCTATTCACCTCAATCCTTTTGGAACTGTCTGAAATGCCACGGGGCTAGTAGTAACTCTGCTGGCATCACCAACTGGTTTTGAATAAAACATTTGCCGAGAGTTTAGGTGGTTGTTGTTTGACAGTTAGAACAAGGCTTAGAAAAAAGTTGTCTTTTTTATCTAAACTGATTTAAATAGACAAGAACACAAAAATGAATTTTCTGGTAAGGAAACGGTATCACACACTTGCTGTTACCGACATCATCCTCTTAATGTCTGAAATGCTACTGATGCTACTATCTGTTGGACCTCTGGGAAAGTTAATGCATCAATAAGAAAATTGTATTATCGGGTCTTATGGACCAAGAATAAGAGTTTTCTGACAATAGCGGCTCCTCTATTGTACGGCTGCACAGCTGGAAATGCGAGCTGGGAGTATTTGTTCAAAGACAGGGACCAGGGTTTGTAGGGGAGCACTAAACGCCCATAGACCTATGAGGTTTTACTCACAGGATTCATATGTTCCTGTCTTTGTCTGCATCTCAAGGCTACTGAAAGACTATCTTGAGGATTGTTACGAGATTCCGCAAGCAGCAAGCGTTCTTCATCGGATCAGAGGGCAGTGTCGCAGCTCCACAGAGAAGAAGTACATTTGACGTGACATTGTTGTGACTTCAGAGTGTTGTCAGTGTCCAAAAACATCAGAATCCCTTTTTTCTCTGTTCTTATTGAGTGAATGGTTGGAGGAAGCCTCGGCAGAATTATGTGCTTTTTAATCACATTACATTACATCAATTTGGAATGTGGTTTTATCCTACGTGACCCAGATTTTCATCAGCCCCTGTAGGAGCACGGCTCTAGGGATGGCAATGCCGGTTGTTGGGACCGTCCAACCACTTTAGTCCTGTCAGTAATAATTTAGCAACTGCTCCCAGAGGATGACTTCTGACTTTGGTGGTTGAGGTTGAATATCAGAACAGTGACTGAAAAATTGCTATGCAATTCGATAGAGACTCTAATGTTCCTGTCAGGATACATTATGATCCCGTGACTTCTCATCTACTGCCATCACCAGGTCTGAATTTTATTTTGTCCAACATTTGGACCATTTCCATATATCAGCAAAAAAAAAAAAAAATCCATCTTGCCAGTTTTCAAACTACGCACTTGTGGCCGAACATGATCGTCCAGTCAGCATCCTATGCGGAACAGCTACAGGTGTGGGTTGGGTGTTGATTAGGTGTAACAACCAGTAAGAGAAGCAACTAGTGTTTTAACACAACAATGGCGGCTTGGCAAGGGGTAAGTATAGGCGCTATAGCATCGATTAAAACAGAACTGGAGAGCTAAATGTACTGGAGGAAACTGTTTTCAGTCTCCTTTCAAACTGGCTCTTGCTTGTGTTAGCACTCTCCTACTGTTGATGTGGTTGGTTGCCATAAGACGGTAATAGACAGATGGTTTTTCCAATCACCTGCCAATTTTTTTTTTCTTTTTTAAAGCATCAGCCCTTTTCCAAATATTTCATAGCCTTTCAAGATGTTCCTTGTAACAAACCATCTGGTGCGGTTAATCAGCCTCAGATTCTACAACGTGTTTAATGCTTGTTAAAGATGGTGAATATGGTAAACATTACCTGCTAAGCTTCAACATACTAGCTTTGACATTATGAGCATGTTAGCATGCAAGTGGTATGCCGGGGCTTTGCGCACGCCTTTGCTTGACACAGCCAAGTAGACCCCCAGAAACGCTTGGCTCACTGAAAATCCAATATAACACTTTTTTTTTTCCTGAGAGTGCTCGTTTATTATATGACCTTTCCCTCTCCACGGGGAACAATGGGTCACTGAGTGGTTTGATGAGTATGAAAATTATGCGACTCGTGTGCTATGGTCTTCACTGCCACCAGACGATGTCAGCCAGAGCTTTGCAACACCTTCATCAAACACTTATTAGCAAATATCTTTAAGAAGAATAAAGTTAATCCTTTCAGTAGAGCACCACAGATTTAGATAATCAGTTCCAAGGAACAGTCCCAGCATCACACACAAAGACTTACGCTTTATACTACGCTGGTTTTTCCATTCATTTTTCAACCACCTGTATACCTGTTATTAAAAACCCAAAGGTTTGTCAGATTGAAGAATAGCCAAACACCTTATTTGTCAAAGTTTTTTTTTTAAAATACTCTAAATAAAACTTCATTAGAAAAGTGTCTAAGGCAAACAGTGATGACAGGTTGAGATAATTCCTGAGGATGTAGCTAAGTGCGAGTCTTCAATTCCGTCACAGCAGGGATGTGAGGTGTTTTGTGTTGTCACCTGTGTCTTGGTGTGTGTTTTTTTTTCCACTCCCCAGAGAAAACTCTAACTAGTTCTGGGCAAAAGAGTGTGTACATGCCTATGAATGTGTCTCAGTCTCGACACAATTGTGTGCCTTTGTGTGTGTGTGTGATCGCAGCAGTCTTATCCAGTTCCTGCTTAATGTTCTATGCTCTTTTAAGCGAGTCTGACGATACTGCTGCTGACAGCCCATTGTCACAGCAGCCACTCATTTCCATCGCGCTTCACTTTAATCTCCTCTCCTCATCCGTCTGCACACTGCTCTCGCCGAGCTTGCCATCACTGTGCCTCCTCTCTCCCAACTCCCGCTCCTTTTTCTTCTTACGGCAGAACTTCAACGTTTTGGGCTCATTTTACTCCTTTTTTTTCCCCCAACTGCTTTTGGCTGAGATGTTCCTTTAACGCACATCAAAGCCCTCTCTCGTCTTTCTTTATGCTGTTGCTTTTCAACCTCCCGTCATCAGGGACGGCAAGGCGTCACTTCAAAATGTGCAATAATCTGCTGGATCAAGAAAACTACAAATTACTTGACGAAAACCATGATTTAATCCTGTGCAACGCTACAACGTCTCAAGAAACATAGTCACTCATCACTTATGTCTTAAGGCACTCCCAAAAAAAAGTTTTGTATTGCAAAAACATTCCACTGTGTGTTTCTGCTTTGGCCCTGATGCATTATGTTACTTCTCATCATCAGGCATTTATTACAAACAGGCTTCATTCATTTGTTCCCCCATTTATACTAAATTGAATAAACTCATTTGAGTGGATTAAATTTCCTTTTTTTGCAAACTCAAAACAGCCTCCATATCTTTACCTCATTCAACAGCACTCATTCAATCAGCACAAGAGTCATACTGACCATTCGGTTGCTCTGAGTGTCTCTTTGTCCCAGAAATCTCTTCTTATCCACTTATATCCACTGCTTCTACGTTTGCTGTTTATTTGTTCAGTGATATGTTACCATAATTGCAAACTCTAGAGTGGTGCAGAAATTGACAGGATCCGCTACAAAAATCAGGCAGTGAGGTCCAGGGTTCTCCTGCCCCGTTAGGAAATTTGAGTGATTTTAATACGCAAGTAAAGCCTTTTGAGGTAAGCATACAATTACATGATTTACACTTGATCTTGTTTTGATAAACAGATAAGCTTTGGAGGACGTAGGACACACCTCATGGTTTTGTTTCCTATGCATGTTTGTAAATAATAATACTACAGCGTGGAAAGACTCTGAATGTACTGCAGTGAAAATGTTTCTTTGGTCGAAGTAGAAAAGCATTAGTTCTCAAAGATATGCAAAGACCGTCTAGCGAACGTGAAAGGACTAATCATGCAGATTGGCCAGTTCAGAGTAACATATTTTAGCCTTCATAATTAAATTATGCTGTTGATTATGCATTCATTGCTTTAATACTGCTGTTGGCAAAGGCGGAGATAATTTTAATTTTATACATATTTCAACCTCATACTGTTTGCAGCTGGGTAGAATTTCCCCTGTGGACTGATACACACCTTAGTGTTCAGCATAAACGCTGCTCTGGGACAAATAAACGGTGTTGTCGAATAAAAGGAGAAAAAAAAAGATATCTGATGTGCTTCACCTAGGTGTCAAAAAATAAGTGCACTTATCGCACCCTCAGAAAAACACTCGCTAAATGGCAGACTTTTAAACCCAACATAATGTAAATTACTGTTTTAAAGCTGAGCAAAGGTTGTGTTTTTTTTTTTTTTTTTTTAATGTAAAAATCCTCTTTCATCAGTCTGAATCACAAAATGGGGTTATCACAGAAAGAAGCCACTAAGAGGGAAAGGAGAAAAAGTCCTCAGTGTTTGTGGCTGATGTTAAATTACATGACTGATGGGTGAAGAAGCACTTCAAAAGAAGCCATACAGGCTTGTTTACAGTGATTTAGGCCTGCATAATTACACATAACACCATAACAAAGCTGAAAAGCCATTACATTCTAACTCAGAAAGAATAAAAGGATGGTGTTACTTTTTTTTTCATCTCATTAGCAATGACATGAGCATGAATAACATTGTCAACAATAGGCAAATACACAAGTTGCATAGAAAAAAGTTTAGACACTAGAAACACAAACACTCAAGTACAGCTTTGTAAATCATTCCTGTTCTAACCCGAGGTGCTGTATTTTAGGAGTACAGATTAAAATCAAGCATGAGGCCTTGGACTAATTCTGAGGCATATTTGCATCTAGATCTGTTACACAACTTAGAGGACAGCATTATTTATCACGGAAAACCAAATTATAGGTGAGCCAAAGTATAGGAACAGGTGAATAATACTTAATATTTATTTGCAAGTCCTTTGCTTGCAATGACTGCACCAAGTCTGCGTCCAACTGACATCTCCAAACCTTTGCATTTTTCTTTTGTGGTGCAAAACTGGCCCTTCAAAAACCTTCCACTTCTCTCCCCTGACGAACTCCTTGGCTGTTTTGGTGGTGTGTTTTGGGTTGTTGTCCTGCTGCATGAAGGAGGATCTCCCAGTCAGTTTGATTGCATCTGTGTTTAAATTGGCAGACAAAATGTTTCTGTGGACTTCTGAGTTTATTTTGCTGCTGCCATCATGTGTTACATAATCAGTGATGATCAATGGGCCCGTCCCAGAAGAATCCATGCAAGCCCAAGCCATGAAATTATCTCCACCTTGTTCCACAGATGAGCTTGTGTGTTTGGGTTTGTCTTTCCTTCTTCACACATTAGCCTTTCCATCACTTTGGTTAAAGTAAATCTTTGTCTTATGAGTCCATAAAACTTTGTCCTAGAACTTCTGAGCCTTGTCTCTGTACTTTAAGCAAATTCCAATCTAAGCCTTCTTATTCTTATTGCTAATGACTGGTTAATATCTTCTGGTTAAGTCTTCCGCGAATGGTAGATTGTGATACCATCACTCCTGCCCTCTGCAGGTTGTTGGTGATGTCACTGACAGTTGTTTTAGGGTTTTTATTTACAGCTCTCACAATATTTTTGTCTAACGCTTCGACATCTGTTGCTGTGTACACCAGTGGCTTCTTTCTCCTTCAGTACATTTCAAATGGTTGTACTGACTATGGCCAATGTCCATGCAATGGCTCTGATTGATTTTCCTTCTTCTCTCAGCTTCAAAATTGCTTGCTTTTCCCCCATAGACAGCTCACTGGTCTCCATGTTGTACACCTTTCTTAAC
>JARJLU010000753.1:0-23512 GCA_030272975.1 Sparidentex hasta
ATAACCGCCTACTTCTCCCAATTGGTCGCTTTGGTGGGTTTCAAGGTACATCTATCCAATGGGAAAGAAGAGAAGGGTGGGTCTGCCTCACATCCTCTATGAAATAACTCTTGTGTGTGTTACTTAACTTTGCTGATATCAGCTAAAGTGGACAGGATGGTCTCTCTATACTTAAATGACAATGTATACCTTGGGTCAGCTCTTAACCTCCGGTGTGGGCTCCTTCCTGTAACTTATCTCTGAAGCCCACTTCAGGGCTGATCAGGGCTCCTGGTTGTGGGGACCCTCACACTGTCACATTCCCGCAGTTGTCTAAGGAGAGCATCTGGTCCCGTCTCATCCTGTCTTCCTCCTATTCACTATTGTCTTAGAACCCCAGGATGTGTAGGAAACACACAGATACTACAAGTCGTTTTTTTAACTATAGACAACTTGACTGCACATTTAGAGAAGAGATTGTTTTTACCCCAATAGGATGAAATGGACGGCAGGGTCCTCTCTCTGTTTGCCGGCCGTGTGACAACATGGTGTGGATGCAAACAAAGGGAGCTCATGGCAAAGCATGCGGCAGCCCAAAACGACCAGGAATAACTAAGGAAACAACATTAGTTGTGTTTGATTGTAATCGATTTGGGATTTGGTGGAATATTGAGACACAAACACACAGTTCTGTTCCATCCTATTTGACACGTTGATTACAGCGTGTGAAGTTTGGCTGTGTGTTTGTTTGGGGGCTAACATGAGCTATGATCTATGAGATATGACTGAACTATTAAAGTTGTTGCCAAACAAATGTTGTTGGACAAAATTCAGAAAGATGCATCGGGTTATGAAAATTGTCAAGAAGGCATGTTCCTTAGGTACTGGATTAGAGTATGACAATATTTTCCTTTATTAGTATAAGACCCCCTTACAAAGCCTTGCCCACCCTCTGGCCACCCCTTGTATAAAAGTCTAGTTCTGCCCCTGCCTCCTGGTCAGCAGCCTGACTTCAGACACACTGTGTGAACACACTTCAGGTAACGACAGCTCTCTTCTGACCTGTAACACTTCTTCAGATTTCTGCAGATAGCTTTTACTGGAAGTGTGCAAGAAAAATGTATATTCCAGATTCCAGAGAGGTCCGGTGAGCGTTTTCATCTATCAGCCAACATCTATGTTTCATGTCACATACATTTTGACACTTAAACAGAATAAAATTTAAACACCTTTAACTTCAACTTCAGATAATGTACTTTCAGTAAACAGATTGATTCTGAAAAGCACATCTTGTCCTAATTTCCTTGTTTTAATGACTGGAAGTAAGGGTGAGAGGCAAAAGGCAAAAAGAGCAACAATGAAATCTGCACCACCATGAACTCTGTCTCTGTGCGGCGTGTTGGACTTACAGGAAGTGATCGCTCTGATGAATTACAGCGCTCGCCTTCGTCTCACAGACACACAGAGACAGAGGACACACAGATGGAGTTCATATGTTGTTCCTGGACCTCTGAGGGAGCTGTTGGTGCAGATTGTGTTTATTATTGGCCTTTTTTTTGCCTTTTTCCTCTCACCCTTACAGCTGCAAATTTTTTCCAAATTTTTAGCTACGATGAAAAAGCATTTCAGTCAGCCTGCAAACCACAGAGCAGGTTTCTAATCAAAACTGCCGTCAGAGGCGAGGGAGGTTCACCAAAACACCAAAATGTCATGGCGCTCTTTGTTGTTGTCTCAATGTTCCATATCTTCCTTGATAATTATGCAACTTCCAGTAATTCTTCCAGAACTTGTGTGAGTATGTGCGAGTATTTTTAGCACTCTCCTCTCCTGAAGGAAACTGATTATTAAACTTTACTAACCCAGTCGATCACGTACGTTATTGATCGGTTCTGGCGCGCATTCTCCAGGCATCAGACCTGCTTTTGGTGAAAGTGACACTCAGCACCAGAGTGGTACCACAGCACACTGACAAACACACAGCTGACCAGCAGAAGTGTAGAATAATGACAGTAACTTGAGCGGAGCCACTGGCCTGTTGTTCTCAGCAGAAGAATAAACACATAAAAGTATCATTTTATTCACAGCATGATAAACAGCATCGCTCCTGACAACCAACCACAACCAGGGAACTTGTCTCATACAAACTTACGGTAAATTAAAATCTTACTGATAAATCCTGCTTATCATGGGCTGGGAGGTGTGTGAGGAAATGAAAATGCTTACAGACAGAACCCAACGAGTCCAAGTGACGCATATCGAACAGATATCAGGATGCATCATTGTGAAAATGAAAGTTTCTTTGCAGATCAGCGTTTGTTACAGATTGCGTATATTATCTAACATTTGGTAAAAGTTCATGAGCAATCTGTTGATCCTCCTGGTCAGCTAAGATTTCCATATATGTCCATGTAGAGACAGCAGAGAAAGGTATAAGAGCAGAGGTTTTAGAGAAGTAGAGACAGATCATCGAGTGCTGGGGGAACCTGTGAGACTCTGAAGACGTCTGTGAGACGAAGGACAGCGCTGTGATTCATCAGAGCGATCGATTCCTGTAAGTCCAACATGCCACACAGAGACAGAGGACACACAGAGACACAGGACACACAGAGTTCAGATGTTGTTCCTGGTAGTGGCGGTTCTAGACCAGTTTCAATAGGGGGGCCAGGCTGGGGCCAGCTTTTCTGTTCGGGGGCACATACAACCCGGGGAAAAAAGACAAATCCCTCATTCAGACACGGGATGAATGAAACAGTATTTACAATTTAAACAAATTTGATTGGGTAGTAAACTGCTGAGACACTTTATTTCTGTCTTTCCCTTCAGTTCAAAATCATTGCAATAAATCTGTTATTGTATTATTGATGCAGACTCTGGACTCAGAGTTACGGGGGCATTGGTCCCTGTTGACCCCCCCTCCAGAACCGCCCCTGGTTCCTGGACCTCTGAGGGAGCTGTCGGTGCAGATTGTGTTTACTGTTGGTCTTTTCGCCTTTTCCCTCTCACCCTTAATTCCACACGGACACACGGATATAGAGGACACAAGACAGAGGACACACAGAGACGGACATGGTGACCAGGTGGCAGGGGCAGAACTAGACTTTTATACAAGGGGTGGCCCAGAGGGTGGGCAAGGCTTTGTCAGGGGGTCTTGTACTAATAAAGGAAAATATTGTCATACTCTAACCTGGTACCTAAGGAACATGCTTTCTTGACAGTTTTCATAACCCAGATGCATCTCTCTGTATTTTACCCAAAAACATTTGTTTGGCAACAACTTTAATAGTTTAGTCATAACTCGTAGATCATGTTAAGATAACGCGACAGTTGGCATCTAATGGGATCGTACACGGCGCCCTGAACTAACCAGCTAACCAGTAGCAATACACATTATTAGGTAATGACTTTGCAGAGTCTTTGTACTGTGAGGAAAAAAATCATTTCTCATGCAAGGGGTTGGCTGAAGCTACTCAAACATCAACGCTTTCAGTGGCATTCATGATGTAGATGATGACAGATTGGTGCAGACAGAGTTCCAGAGGGAGGAGACGGCTATAGGTTGATATGCTAAAAAAAATAAAGGTCTGTAGGAAGTATGTGTGATTTTAGAAAGTTAAGAGTTATTTCCTGCAAAATTTGGCAGGGGGTGTAATCAGGCCATATTTTTTCTTGATTATAAAACAAATTTCAGTTTCTTCAGGCTGGGACTCTGATCAAGGCTTCAAAGTTTATGGAAGATTCAACCATGAACACTCTGGTTACACCAATTTCCTGTTTCTTGACCGAACGTGCAAATTCGACACCTTGCCATGGTCACGACATTCAAATGCTCCACATTTGAAAATGGCAGACATATAGCTCAAACAATTATTTTAAAATGTTCATGGCTTCACAGGTCCCTCGAACGTACAGGGTGGGCAGCAATGCAATATTGTGCTGTGGCTGTTGATTGGTGGAGGACGGCATCCTCCATTGAAGCATCAGTTTAGGTGTTTTGTTCAATAACAGATTAGAACATGAAATGAAGTTAATAACTCATATAAGAGTCTGCATCCTCACTTGGGCTTATGGTTAGGGTTATTTTACATTGTTACAGTTATTTGTTTATTTTTGTATTCCTGGTTTATTAGATAGTGACAGCTGAGAGAGATTGGACGACATCCAGCAAGTGGCCCCAGACAGGAATCCATCTCAGGCTGTGCCGTGAAGACTCAGCCTTAACACATAGTCACGCCCTACCAGTGAGCTAAGCCTTAACACATAGTCACGCCCTACCAGGTGAGCTATACATATGCGACCTGTAATCTGATTTGTTAGCAACAACTTTTCTCGTCAACAATTATCAAAGACGCGGAAGTTCCACTGAAGTCTCAAGGTAATTTTTTTGTTTCTTAATCTTTCAGGAAAACACGAGTTAAACCCAAAAACCATCACTTAACTCCTGAATAAAGCGTCCAAAATGGGAAACGTACCATCAGAAAGTAACATGGGCAACTACCTGAGATGCTGCAAGTGTGGGAAAGTCCTGCCACCATGTCATTCCTTCAATAATATATCGCAGAGTTATGTTAAAGATCAGCATGTGTATGTTTTTAACGGAGGTGAATACTACAGACCAGTGAGCAGTAATGTTGACAGTAATCAGTATCAGTGTAGCTCCTGCTACCATAAATAGGCCAGGGATCAGGAGGAAATGAGGAGAGAGGAGGAGAGGAGGAGAGAGAAGGAAAGGAGGGGAGAGGAGGAGAGAAGACGGGAGGAGAGAAGAGGAGAGGAAGAGAGAAGAGGAGAGGAGGAGTGAAGATGGGAGGAGAGAAGAGGAGAGAAGAGGAGAGGAGGAGACAGGAGGAGAGGAGGAGGGGTAGAGAAAAGGAGAGAAGAGGAGAGGAGGAGAGAAGAACTGAATCAAAGAATCTGAATCTGTTTGATGAATGGATGAGTGCTCGCCCATCCCTCGGCACACTCAAGCGTCTTTGGAAATTGATTTTTGGATTTGATTACATGCACCTAAAACAGATATAGCAATTCATGCAGTGTTGGGGAAGCTACTTTGCAAGCGTAGCTTGTAAAACTACTTGTAGTTCAGCCTGGCAGTGGTTTGAACAAACTACATTTCTACCCCTGGAGAAATGTAGTTTGTAAAACTACTTCTAAAAAAAAGTAGCTTTAGCAAGTACTTCTACTCATTATACTCATTTATCCCAGTGTTAAATAAATCAACATATGGAGTATATGAAACAAATTATAAGAGCCTACAAAAAATTACCATGCCAGCAGGGGACACCAGCGCTGAACTTCACAAACACTCTGGACATTTTGGGTAGAGATTCGAAAGCGTTTTGTGGGGACTCATCTGGTGATTTCTTTGAAGTCGAAATTGTCGTTGTTTTCAGCGTGCAGAGCTCACATGTGAACACATAGGTGGTGTCTGTAGATGCATCTCTATCCAACATGTATATGCTCAAATTGGGGGTTAGCGTGAGAGTTGTCCATGACGTGGTGCTTGTGCCATATGTGCACTGCCTTCCTAGGCACAAAGACCCACCCACTCTGTGAAGCATTTGAGTGCTGCCAGGGCAAGCCAATCAGAGGCAGTGATGGCTGAGCATGCCATGACATGTTTCATGCCTTTTTTTCAAAGAAAAATAAAATTATAGAGGGTTTTTTTTAATACACAAAAAGAATGTTTTGTGTTGTTGGCCAAAATTGTAGTTTGTAAATTGAGTAGTTAAACTACAAAAAATGACCCAAAAAGTATCTGAAATACTTGATGCAGCACAAAATATGAATGTAGTTTAACAATTAGCAAGTTACAGCAAATTGTAGTTAAGCTGTGCAGTTCAACTACATGTAGTTTAAGTCTCCCCAACACTGAAATTGTGTGCATGTTGCCTTCTTCTGACACAGTAATGATAGAAACATTTTAATAGATTGTTTGTTTGTTATTAGAATATTGCCACTGGGGAGCATCATCTGTATTAATTACATCATAACGATCCACCCATCATATTGATAGTGTTGGTTAGCCAATGTTGAATCAAAACAAGTTGGTGCTGTTTCACAGAAACAAAGATCAGTAAACTTCAAATATCATTGTTTGATTGTCAGTGAGCTCTGATCTGAGCAGATGACCTGGGAACAGTTTGGATTAATGTTTTAATCTTCCAAAAATGCCTTTCTGTGTTTGCCATTTCTTAAGTATGATTACCATATGAAAGTCACAATCAATCAAGCTATCAACAAAAATGACAAATCAAATCAAATCAAATCAAAACAAGCTTCTAACAGAGAAGGTGGTTATTTCCCCAACTCTTTACAGTCAAACACTGAACATGTTTGTTTTTTTAAATTCATTTTTAAATCACATACACTAAAAGTAAAGTTAACCTGAGTGTTAACAAGTCGATTTTGTATCAGTTGTATCATCTAAAGTATGTTTCTATTTCATGTGTTGTAATTTCAAAAGAAATCCTCAAATAAATTGTGTCACCGGCTTTTCATCAATGATTTTGTGGACATGCAAAATTCCTGTTAGTGTCCTGACGCATGTTATTAAAGTTGAATAAACTATAATTTGATTGTGTTTCCTGGACTGAGAATGTCTTTTCTTTTGAGCAGTATTGTAATGGGCTATGACATATTTGAATACTGATTTTACCGATATCCAACTGTAATAAAAGTAACAACTGTATGTATAATAAACTGTACATTAAGCAAATATCACAGATAAATAGAACAATAGACCTTGTGAAACCCCACATGTGACCCTCTGCAATTAATATTTAGAATTATATATGTTTACATACAGATTTTGCAAAGGTATGAGGGCACCATGCCTCTCATACCATTTCAGTGAAGATTGCTTATTAATAATCATGTCATGGTTATTATATGGTTATAACACATGTTTTTCTATGGACTATCCTCCTGGGAACCTCACACAGACAACATGTCACCTGAAATAAAACAGTCAATTGAAGGAAGCGCTGCCCCCTCCCACACAGACAGCAAAACGTAACTCACGAACACACAGATAATCAAATCACTCGGTAATGACGAGCGCATAGTCACTAAACCAGCAGACAAAGGGGAACAAATCCCTTCACTGAAGGGATTTTTTCCCCCTTTGTCTGAAGAGACTGAGGTTTGGTAGAATCATCATCAAGGTATCTGAAGGGCCTTCAGATACCTTGATGATGATTCTGCCAAACCTCAGTCTCTTTTGCAAGGAAAAATACTAGCTATAAATATGTATATGGGCTGGGAAATGTTAAAACATGCATATGCTCTGTAATCATATGAAACGTTGTGTCCTTTGTAACCTTTTTCTCAAAATACTATGACTGTATTCTCATAAAATTATGGCTTTATTCTTGCTTCAAGATGACTTTATTCTGACTTTGTCCTCAAAATGTCATGTTTTTATTTCACAGCAGTGACGTCCTGATAATCCATCGTACTGATCAGTTCTATCCAATGTTGCAAATGTAGTTGCTCTATATGTCTGCAGAACTGTATATGAGTGCAAATTGTACATAGAAAACGGGCAGTGAGTGATGTCATAGAGCTTTGTCGGTGTCAATCAGGTAACCAACAGGTGTTGATTGCCATGGCATCTGATTTTTTAATTTTCAGCGTCATGTATAATGGATATCACCAAGGTAATTCGTTTATGTTTGTATTTTAGGGCATTATCTTTATCAGTGACACCGGTGTGTATTTAAACAGGAAACTTCAGTGATGTTGTCTGACCGTGTGTTCAGCTGTCTATAATAATCTACCACAGTGTGATCAGACTATGGTGATGGCAGTAGTCCGTGATGTTTGTCTGCAGACAGAAGAGGTTTGTCAACCTGTGAATGGTTATTCTGCGCTTGTTGACGTCACTGAAATAAATTAACTTAACAATGTTGTTCAGCTGTTTTATAAGGAGTCTCAAGTTCAAAGTAACACCAGCGTTTCAGAACTGCTGGGACCACAAGAGGAGGTTAAGATACAATTAACACAGAAAAAAAAGCAAATAATGACGATTAATTAAAGCAATACTGTAACAAGTATGTTTTGTTCACATTTATTGAGGGTAAATTAAAGCAGCAGTCTGTAGTTTTGTTGAGGAAATGTTAATGAGCAGAGGAGGATCTTCACTGGCACATTTCTTTCTGCCTAAACAAACTTGTTGTTTTCCTGACTGAATAAACAAACTGAATCTTAAAGGACAACACAATTTATACTGTTTTACTTTGTTTATATGTGGCGGACCCTGCCACCTCAAACAGTGCTCTGCTGGAACCGTATATTTGTCTGAGAACAGCTTGTTTATTCACTTATGGAAAACAATTTTATTATTACCGCATTGATATTGCAAATATACTGTACATTCAGAGTGTGAATTTTTTCTACAAAACTACATAGTGCTCTTCTGACAAACCCAGCAAAAAGATTATTCTGACTCTGGTGGGAGGAAGAAAAGTTTCCCCCCCAAAGTCAAGATAATCTTTTTAAGTCACACAGGAGAGAAAATAATTCAGATCATACTTAGAAAATGCATCACCAGAAAAAGAAAGAAGAAATATCACCTGGCTCTCAGGATTTCTGTGGCACCCAGCCATAGCCTGCTGGATAGGGTTGGTTGTGTGAGTTGAAAACCCATGGATGAAATTTGTGTCTGCAACTGTTGCTCAGTAGTTAAGAGGGCACAGCCCCCTAAACTATTTTTTTCTTAATTTGTGTCCAACCGTGCCATAGAATGTGCTTTGTGGCAGTTGTTGTAAAGTTGAAACCATGAAACCCATATAATTGGGATTGGTAATTCTTCAGAAGCATTTTTGATTATATTCGTATAAAATCTCTCAAAATCCTGACAGAAATCAAAATATAGAACACTTTGAGGAGTCAGTTCACGACACGACCAAGCCCTGATGCTTCCGCTATTTCAGCAGACACATAAGCTTCCCATCACCCGTCTAACTCTAGACTTCAGTCTATTTTTTACGTAGCGACAATCCTGTGTTCTCTTTGAAGGAATCTGTAAACATTTTTATGCCTCATAAACAAATTCAGACGTAACGTTATGTCCTGTAAACACATTTAGTTCTCCATCCTTATCCAGTTATCTGTAATTATTATCATTAATATCTATCCCCCGTTCTGGTGGCTATGCTGGAGGATTTCGGGCAAATTACAGGTTACAAATTATCAGAATAGTTTATGTCCCATTAACACTGCAGGTGCATTTTACCCCCTCTTGAACTTACCATTTAAGAAATTTTGGACTCATTTTAGGCAACTGTGTAAGCAGGAACTTTTCACATTTGTTCAAGTGTAATTTACCCTCTCTGCTTGCTCGACTGGCTGAAGATCTCCACCGCTGGTCTCTCTTACCTTTATACTGTAAACTGTATAAAAATGAATGTACCTCCAAAATTCTTATATCTCTTTCAATGCATCCCCCTCTTCATTCCAAGACACTTTTTCCGATCTCTCGACAGCCTGCTCTCTCAGCTCATCTGGAACAAAAAACCTCCATGGATTTGAAAAGACACTCTACAGATCCCCAAAGAAGTGGGTGGACTAGCACTACCAAACTTTTTATGTTATCAGTGGGCTGCCAACGTTCAGTCTATGTTGCACTGGTGTCACATTAGCAATCAAGCTCCACCGTGGCTGCATGTTGAGGATGCCTTCCTATCTGTTCTCCCCTTTATGCCTCCACCTGACATTTTCACCATTACCATACTCCGGTCACAATATAGTAAAAAACCGTCTCAAGATTTGGACTCAGTTGAAAAGCCAGTTTGAGCTCCAGATGATTCCTCCATCCCCTGTACTCCAACCCTCTGTTTAGTCCCTCTCGTAATGATGGGGCTTTTGCAGCAGGATCAGCAGGATCGAGTATTGATCTTTATATTGAGGGAATATTTTCATCTTTTGATCAGTTGGTTGGTGTATTCAAATTGCAGAGAACTTTTTCCCAGATGTTTGCAAATCAGAAAAATCAGAAACTTTATTTGTGGTCACTTTCCTGGCCTCCCTGCTATTCCTCCTTCTAGGCAATTTTATTTTGGGATGGTGTGTGTTGAGAGGGTGGAGAAATGAAAAGAATTCCGCCTCTGACCTGTCCCGAAGTCTAAATATATCATCAAGGTATCTAAAGGGATTTGTTCCCCTTTGTCTGCTGGTTTAGTGACTATGCGCTCGTCATTACCGAGTGATTTGATTATCTGTGTGTTCCTGAGTTAAGTTTTGCTGTCTGTGTGGGAGGGGGCAGCACTTCCTTCAATTGACTGTTTTATTTCAGGTGAAATGTTGTCTGTGTGAGGTTCCCAGGAGGATAGTCCATAGAAAAACACTTTGTAACCATATAATAACATTACATGATTATTAATAAGCAATCTTCACTGAAATGGTATGAGAGGCATGGTGCCCTCATACAAAAAATAAAATCTGTATGTAAACATATATAATTCTAAATCTTAATTGCAGAGGGTCACATGTGGGGTTTCACAAGGTCCATTCTTCTATTTATCTGTGATATTTGCTTAATGTACAGTTTATTACACATACAGTTGTTACTTAATTTATTACATTTGGATATCGGTAAAATCAGTAATCAAATACAGTATGTCATAGTCCAGTACAATACTGCTCAAAAGAAAAGACACTCTCAGTCCAGGAAACACAATCAAACTATAGTTTATTCAACTTTAATAACATGCGTCAGGACACTAACAGGAATTTTGCATGTCCACAAAATCATTGATGAAAAGCCGATGACACAGTTGATTTGAGGATTCCTTTTGAAACAGAAACATGCTTTAGACGATCAACTGATACAAAATCGACTTGTTAACACTCCGGTTAACTTGACTTTTAGTGTGTATGTGATTTTCTTACATGAATAAAAAAAAAAAAAACATGTTCAGTGTTTGACTGTAAAGAGTTGGGTAAATAAACTCACACCTTCTCTGTCAGAAGCTTCTTTTGATTTGATTTGATTTGTCATTTTTCTTGATTGATTTTGAGTTTCATATGGTAATCATACTTAAGAAATGCCAAGCACAGAATCATCTGCTCAGATCAGAGCTCACTCACAATCAAACAATGATATCTGAAGTTTACTGATCTTTGTTTCTGTGAAACAGCACCAACTTGTTTTGATTCAACATTGGCTAACCAACACTATCAATATGGGTGGATCATTATGATGTAATTAATACAGATGATGCTCTCCAGTGGCAATATTCTAATAACAAACTATCATTAGTCACAGCAATACATCCTTACAATCTAATGTTTCTATCATTACTGTGTCAGAAGGAGGCAACATGCACACAATTTCAGTGTTGGGGAGACTTAAACTACATGTAGTTGAACTGCACAGCTTAACTACAATTTGCTGTAACTTGCTAGTTGTTAAACTGCATTGATATTTTGTGCTGCATCAAGTATTTCCACCACTTTTTGGGTCATTTTTTGTAGTTTAACTACTCCATTTACAAACTGCAATTTTGGCCAACAACACAAAACATTTTTTTTTTTTTGTATATTAAGAAAAAACCTCTATAATTTACATTTTATTTGATTTTTCTTTGAAAAAAAGGCATGAAACATGTCATGACATGTTCAGCCATCGCTGCCTCTGATTGGCTTGCCCTGGCAGCACTCAAATGCTTCACAGAGTGGGTGGGTCTTTGTGCCTAGGAAGGCAGTGCACATATGGCACAAGCACCACGTCATGGACAACTCTCCCGCTAACCCCCGATTTGAGCATGTACATGTTGGATATAGATGCATCTACAGACACCACCTACGTGTTCACATGTGAGCTCTGCATGCCGAAAACAAAGAAAATTTTGACTGGACATTTTGGGTGGGGATTTGAAAGTGTTTTGTGGGGACTCATCTGGTGATTTCTTTACAAAGTGTTTGTGAAGTTCAGCGCTGGTGTCCCAGCCAGTGCAGCACGTGAGTGGCTTTTTAGTGTCGGTAAAGATGTTTTTAGTGTCAAACGGAACCGGCTGTCTGATAAAAACTTTGAGAAACCGCTCATGTGTCGTGTCAATGAGCGATTCCGCCCCGGCATCTAGTTCTAGTGTTAGTGTCTCTGAAGTTCCTGTGATGTTGACCGAAAATGTCAGCTTTTGTTCTTTAAAATTAAAACTTGATTTGAGAGGCATATTTCTGCTGGCATGTGATTTTTTTTGTAGGCTCTTCTAATTTGTTTCATATACTCCATATGTTGATTGATTAACGCTGGGATAAATGAGTATAATGAGTAGAAGTAGTTGCTAAAGCAAATTTTTTAAGCAGTAGTTTTACAAACTACATTTCTCCAGGGGTAGAAATGTAGTTTGTTCAAACCACTGCCAGGCTGAACTACATGTAGTTTTACAAGCTACGCTTGCAAAGTAGCTTCCCCAACACTGCATAATTTGCTTTATCTGTTTTAGGCGCATGTAATCAAATCCAAAAATCAATTTCCATAGACGCTTGAGTGTGCCGAGGGATGGGCGAGCACTCATCCATTCATCAAACAGAAGTTAGTCAAGGACTGACAGAATGTTCCCGAACTAACCAGCTGTCAGCCGAGTCAGACACAGATCTGGAACTGGGATGCTGCATTTCACAGAGAGGATTTCTAGAAGCTCATCACTGTCACTGCCTGGTTCATGGTTCACCTCAAACTCATCCAGATGTGTGATAAGAACAAAGTGTCTTCTGAAATGTCTCTGCTCTGTTGTTTCTCCAGCTGCTGCTCAGCTCGCTGCTGCAATTCTGTCAGTCTTTGATTCAGTTCTTCTCTCCTCCTCTCCTCTTCTCTCCTTTTCTCTACCTCTCCTCCTCTCCTCCTGTCTCCTCCTTTCCTTCTCTCTCCTCCTCTCCTCCTCTCTCCTCATTCCCTCCTGATCCCTGACCTATTTATGGTAGCAGGATCTACACTCATACTGATTACTGTGAACAGTACTGTTCACTGGTCTGTAGTATTCACCTCCGTTGAAAACATACACGTGCCGCCCTTCAACATAGCTCTGGGACATATTATTGAAGGAATGACATGGTGGCAGGACTTTCCCACACTTGCAGCATCTCAGGAAGTTGCCCATGTTACTTTCCGATGGTACATTTGCCATTTTGGACGCTTTATTCGGGAGTTAAGTGATGGTTTTTGGGTTTAACTCGTGTTTTCCTGAAAGATTAAGAAACAAAAAATTACCTTGAGACTTCAGTGGAACTTCCGCGTCTTTGATAATTGTTGACGAGAAGAGTTGCTGCTAACAAATCAGATTACGGGTCGCATCTGTACAGCTCACCTGGTAGGGCGTGACTATGTGTTAAGGCTGAGTCTTCACGGCACAGCCTGAGATGGATTCCTGTCTGGGGCCACTTGCTGGATGTCGTCCAATCTCTCTCAGCTGTCACTGTCTAATAAACCAGGAATACAAAAATAAACAAATAACTGTAACAATGTAAAATAACCCTAACCACAAGCCCAAGTGAGGATGCAGACTCTTATATGAGTTATTAATTTCATCTTTTGTTCTAATATGTTATTGGACGGAACACCTAAACTGATGCTTCAGTGGAGGTTGTTGTCCTCCACCAATCAACAGCCACAGCACAATATTGCATTGCTGCCCACCCTGTACGTTCAGGGGACTTGTGAAGCCATGAACATTTTCAAATAATTGTTTGAGCTATATGTCTGCCATTTTCAAATGTGGAGCATTTGAATGGCGTGACCATGGCAAGGTGTTGAATTTGCACGTTCAATCAAGAAACAGGAAATTGGTGTAACCAGAGTGTTCATGGTTGAATCTTCCATAAACTTTGAAGCCTTGATCAGAGTCCCAGCCTGAAGAAACTGAAATTAGTTTTATAATCAACAAAAAAATATGGCCTGATTACACCCCCCGCCAAATTTTGCAGGAAATAACTCTTAACTTTCTAAAATCACACATACTTCCTACAGACCTTTATTTTTTTTTTAGCATATTAACCAAATTGTGCCAAATCTTTATGAATTACTTTACTGTTAATATAAAATAAGTCTGTTCTGTTATTGGTTTTGCCCACTCAGATGGGTACCCGACTGTAGGCCGACAGAGCCTTTTCTATTGCCGTCTCCTCCCTCTGGAACTCTGTCTGCACCAATCTGTCATCATCTACATCATAAATGCCACTGAAAGCGTTGATGTTTGAGTAGCTTCAGCCAACTCCTTGCATGAGAAATGATTTTTTCCTCACAGTACAAAGACTCTGCAAAGTCATTACATAAGAATGTGTATTGCTACTGGTTAGCTGGTTAGCTCAGGGCACCGTGTACAATCCCATTAGATGCCAACTGTCGCGTTATCTTAGTATGATCTATGAGTTATGACTAAACTATTAAAGTTGTTGCCAAACAAATGTTTTTGGGTAAAATACAGAGAGATGCATCTGGGTTATGAAAACTGTCAAGAAAGCATGTTCCTTAGGTACCAGGTTAGAGTATGACAATATTTTCCTTTATTAGTATAAGACCCCCTGACAAAGTCTTGCCCACCCTCTGGGCCACCCCTTGTATAAAAGTCTAGTTCTGCCCCTGCCACCTGGTCACCATGTCCGTCTCTGTGTGTCCTCTGTCTTGTGTCCTCTATATCTGTGTGTCCCCTGTCTCTGTGTGGTGTGTGGTGTAATTTTCTTATATTGTCATGTCATGTCATTGTCCCAACCGCTTATCCCTTTCCATGGGGTTGCGGGGTGTTGCTGCTGGAGCCAATCCCAGCCTTGTCTCAGGGCGAGGGCAGGGTACTTCCCTGGATGAGTCGCCAGTTCATCACAGGGCCCTCACTAGTGACCAATGTGGGGTTCAGTATCTCGCTCAACACTTCGACATGCCTGGAGCTGGGATTTGAACCAGTGACCTTCTGATCACTAGTCAACCTGCTCTACCCGCTGAGCTACAGCCGCCCATTTTCTTATATTAATGACTGGAATTAAGGGTGAGAGGAAAAAGACGAAAAGACCAACAGTAAACACAATCTGCATCGACACCTCCCTCAGAGGTCCAGGAAGCAGGGGCGGTTCTGGAGGGGGGGTCAACAGGGACCAAGCCCCCGTAACTCTGAGTCCAGAGTCTGCATCAATAATACAATGACAGATCTATTGCAATGATTTTGTACTGAAGGGAAAGATAGAAATAAAGTGTCTCAGCAGTTTACTGCTCAATCAAATTTGTTGAAATTGTAAATACTGTTTCATTTATCCCGTGTCTGAATGAGGGATTTGTCTTTTTCCCCCAGGTTGTATGTGCCCCCTAGCAGAAAAGCTGGCCCCAACCTGGCCCCCCATTGAAACTGGTCTAGAACCGCCACTACCAGGAACAATATCTGAATTCTGTGTGTCCTGTGTCTCCGTGTGTCCTCTGTCTCTGTGTGGCATGTTGGACTTACCGGAATCGATCGCTCTGATGAATCACAGCGCTGTCCTTCGTCTCACAGACGTCTTCAGAGTCTCACAGGTTCCCCCAGCACTCGATGATCTGTCTCTACTTCTCTAAAACCTCTGCTCTTATACCTTTCTCTGCTGTCTCTACATGGACATATATGGACATCTTAGTCGACCAGGAGGAGCAACAGATGCTCATGAACTCTGATCAAATGTTAGATAATATATGCAATCTGTAACAAACTCTGATCTGCTAAGAAACTTTCATTTTCACAATGATGCATCCTGATTTCTGTTATATATGCGTCGCTTGGACTCCGGTCCTCTCTGGAATCTGGAATATACATTTTTCAAAATAATGCCCCCCTTACAAAGCCTTGCCCACCCTCTGGCCACCCCTTGTATAAAATTCTAGTTCTGCCCCTGCCTCCTGGTCAGCAGTCTGACTTCAGACACACTGTGTGAACACACTTCAGGTAATGACAGCTCTCTTCTGACCTGTAACACTTCTTCAGATTTCTGCAGATAGCTTTTACTGAAAGTGTGCAAGAAAAATGTATATTCCAGATTCCAGAGTGGTCCGGTGAGCATTTTCATCTATAAGCCAACGACTGTGTTTCTATGTTTCATGTCAAATTTTGACACTTTAAACACCTTTAACTTCAACTTCAGATAATGTACTTTCAATAAACAGATTTATTCTGAAAAGCATATCTTGTCCTAATTTCCTTGTTTTAATGACTGGAAGTAAGGGTGAGAGGCAAAAGGCAAAAAGAGCAACAATAAAATCTGCACCACCGTGAACTCTGTCTCTGTGTGGCGTGTTGCACTTACAGGAAGTGATCGCTCTGATGAATTACAGAGCTCTCCTTCGTCTCACAGACACACAGAGACAGAGGACACACAGATGGAGTTCATATGTCGTTCCTGGACCGCTGAGGGAGCTGTTGGTGCAGATTATGTTTATTGTTGGCCTTTTTGCCTTTTTCCTCTCAACCTTACAGCTGCAAATCTTTTCCAAATTTTTAGCTACGATGAAAAAGCATTTCAGTCAGCCTGCAAACCACAGAGCAGGTTTCTAATCAAAACTGCCGTCAGAGGCGAGGGAGGTTCACCAAAACACCAAAATGTCATGGCGCTCTTTGTTGTTGTCTCGATGTTCCATATCTTCCTTGATAATTATGCAACTTCCAGTAATTCTTCCAGAACTTGTGTGAGTATGTGCGTGTATTTTTAGCACTCTCCTCTCCTGAAGGAAACTGATTATTAAACTTTACTAACCCAGTCGATCACGTACGTTATTGATCGGTTCAGTCAAAGTTCATGAGCTATCTGTTGCTCCTTCTGGTCGACTAAGATGTCCATATATGTCCATGTAGAGACGGCAGAGAAAGGTATATGAGCAGAGGTTTTAGAGAAGCAGAGACAGATCATCGAGTGCTGGGGGAACCTGTGAGACTCTGAAGACGTCTGTGAGAAAAAAGGACAGCGCTGTGATTCATCAGAGCGATCAATTCCTGTAAGTCCAACATGCCACACAGAGACAGAGGACACACAGAGACAGAGGACACACAGAGACACAGGACACACAGAGTTCAGATAATGTTCCTGGTAGTGGCGGTTCTAGACCAGTTTCAATAGGGGGGCCAGGTTGGGGACAGCTTTTTTGTTAGGGGGCACATACAACCCGGGGAAAAAAGACAAATCCCTCATTCAGACACGGGATAAATGAAACAGTATTTACAATTTCAACAAATTTGTTTGGGTAGTAAACTGCTGAGACACTTTATTTCTGTCTTTCCCGTCAGTTCAAAATCTTTGCAATAAATCTGTCATTGTATTATTGATGCAGACTCTGGACTCAGAGTTACGGGGGCTTGGTCCCTGTTCACCCCCCCTCCAGAACCGCCCCTGCTTCCTGGACCTATGAGGGAGGTGTTGATGCAGATTGTGTTTACTGTTGGTCTTTTCGCCTTTTCGCTCTCACCCTTAATTCCAGTCATTAATATAAGAAAATTACACCACACGCCACACAGAGACAGGGGACACACGGATATAGAGGATACAAGACAGAGGACACACAGAGACGGACATGGTGACCAGGTGGCAGGGGCAGAACTAGACTTTTATACAAGGGGTGGCCCAGAGGGTGGGCAAGGCTTTGTTAGGGGGTCTTATACTAATAAAGGAAAATATTGTCATACTCTAACCTGGAACCTGAGGAACATGCTTTCTTGACAGTTTTCATAACCCAGATGCATCTCTCTGTATTTTACCCAAAAACATTTGTTTGGCAACAACTTTAATAGTTTAGTCATAACTCATAGATCATACTAAGATAATGCGACAGCTGGCATCTAATGGGATCGTACACGGCGCCCTGAGCTAACCAGCTAACCAGTAGCAATACACATTATTATGTAACGACTTTGCAGAGTCTTTGTACTGTGAGTTAAAAATCATTTCTCATGCAAGGAGTTGGCTGAAGCTACTCAATAAAGGAGAACATCAACGCTTTCAGTGGCATTTATGATGTAGATGATGACAGATTGGTGCAGAGTTCCAGAGGGAGGAGACGGCAATAGAAAAGGCTCTGTCGGCCTACAGTCGAGTACCCACCTGAGTGGGCAAAACCAATAACAGAACAGACTTATTTTATATTAACAGTAAAGTAATTCATAAAGATTTGGCACAATCTGGTTGATATGCTAAAAAAAATAAAGGTCTGTAGGAAGCATGTGTGATTTTAGAAAGTTAAGAGTTATTTCCTGCAAAATTTGGCAGGGGGTGTAATCAGGCCATATTTTTTTTGTTGATTATAAAACAAATTTCAGTTTCTTCAGGCTGGGACTCTGATCAAGGCCTTAGAGTTTATGGAAGATTCAACCATGAACACTCTGGTTACACCAATTTCCTGTTTCTTGACTGAACGTGCAAATTCAACACCTTGCCATGGTCACGCCATTCAAATGCTCCACATTTGAAAATGGCAGACATACAGCTCAAACAATTTTTTTAAAATGTTCATGGCTTCACAAATCCTTGAACGTACAGGGTGGGCAGCAATGCAATTTTGTGCTGTGGCTGTTGATTGGTGGAGGACGACATCCTCCACTGAAGCATCAGTTTAGGTGTTCTGTCCAATAACATATGAGAACGTGAAATTAAATTAATAATTCATATAAGAGTCTGCATCCTCACTTGGGCTTGTGGTTAGGGTTATTTCACATTGTTACAGTTATTTGTTTATTTTTGTATTCCTGGTTTATTAGATAGTGTCAGTTGAGAGAGATTGGACAACATCCAGCAAGTGGCCCCAGACAGGAATCCATCTCTGACTGTACCGTGAAGACTCAGCCTTAACACATAGTCACGCCCTACCAGGTGAGCTATACAGATGCAACCTGTAATCTGATTTGTTAGCAGCAACTGTTCTCGTCAACAATTATCAAAGACATGGAAGTTCCACTGAAGTCTCAAGGTAATTTTTTTGTTTCTTAATCTTTCAGGAAAACACGACTTGAGCCCAAAAACCATCACTTAACTCCTGAATAAAGCGTCCAAAATGGGAAACGTACCATCAGAAAGTAACATGGGCAACCGCCTGAGATGCTGCAAGTGTGGGAAAGTCCTGCCACCATGTCATTCCTTCGATAATATGACCCAGAGTTATGTTGAAGGGCGGCATGTGTATGTTTTCAACGGAGGTGAATACTACAGACCAGTCAACAGTAGTGTTGACAGTAATCAGTATGAGTGTAAATCCTGCTACCATAAATAGGCCAGGGATCAGGAGGGAATGAGGAGAGAGGAGTAGAGGAGGAGAGGAGGAGAGAGAAGGAAAGGATGTGGGAGGAGGAGAGAAGACGGGAGGAGAAAAGAGGAGAGGAGAGAAGAGGAAAGGAGGAGACAGGAGGAGAGGAGGAGAGGTAGAGAAAAGGAGAGAAGAGGAGAGGAGGAGAGAAGAACTGAATCAAAGACTGACAGAATTGCAGCAGCGAGCTGAGCAGCAGCTGGAGAAACAACAGAGCAGAGACATTTCAGAAGACACTTTGTTCTCATCACACATCTGGATGAGTTTGAGGTGAACCATGAACCAGGCAGTGACAGTGATGAGCTTCTAGAAATCCTCTCTGTGAAATGCAGCATCCCAGTTCCAGATCTGTGTCTGACTCGGCTGACAGCTGGTCAGTTCGGGAACATTCTGTCAGTCCTTGACTAACTTCTGTTTGATGAATGGATGAGTGCTCGCCCATCCCTCAGCACTCTGCAGCACACTCAGGCGTCTTTGGAAATTGATTTTTGTATTTGATTACATGCACCTAAAACAGATAAAGCAAATCATGCAGTGTTGGGGAAACTACATGTAGTTCAGCCTGGCAGTGGTTTGAACAAACTACATTTCTACACCTGGAAAAATGTAGTTTGTAAAACTACTTCTAAAAAAAAGTAGTTTTAGCAACTACTTCTACTCATCATACTCATTTATCCCAGCGTTAAATAAATCAACATATGGAGTATATGAAACAAATTATAAGAGCCTACAAAAAAAAATCACATGCCAGCAGAAATATGCCTCTCAAATCAAGTTTTAATTTTAAAGAACAAAAGCTGACATTTTCGGTCAACATCACAGGAACTTCAGAGGCACTAACACTAGAACTAGATGCCGGGGCGGAATCGCTCGTTGACACGACACATGAGCGGTTTCTCAAAGTTTTTATCAGACAGCCGGTTCCGTTTGGCACTAAAAACAGCTTTACCGACACTAAAAAGCCGCTCACGTGCTGCACTGGCTGGGACACCAGCGCTGAACTTCACTAACACTTTGGACATTTTGGGTAGAGATTTAAAAACGTTTTGTGGGGACTCATCTGGTGATTTCTTTGAAGTCGAAATTTTCGTTGTTTTCGGCGTGCAGAGCTCACATGTGAACACGTAGGTGGTGTCTGTAGATGCATCTATATCCAACATGTACATGTTCAAATCGGAGTGCTGCCAGGGCAAGCCAATCAGAGGCAGCGATGGCTGAGCATGTCATGACATGTTACATGCCTTTTTTTCAAAGAAATATAAAATGTAAATTATAGAGGGTTTTTTTTTTAATATACAAAAAAATGTTTTGTGTTGTTGGCCAAAATTGCAGTTTGTAAATTGAGTAGTTAAACTACAAAAAGACCCAAAAAGTAGTTGAAATACTTGATGCAGCACAAAATATGAATGTAGTTTAACAACTAGCAGGTTACAGCAAAGTGTAGTTAAGCTATGCAGTTCAACTACATGTAGTTTAAGTCTCCCCAACACTGAAATTGTGTGCATGTTGCCTTCTTCTGACACAGTAATGAAACATTTTAATAGATTGTAAGGATGTATTGCTGTGAATAATGATAGTTTGTTATTAGAATATTGCCACTGGAGAGCATCATCTGTATTAATTACATCATAATGATCCACCCACCATATTGATAGTGTTGGTTAGCCAATGTTGAATCAAAACAAGTTGGTGCTGTTTCATAGAGACAAAGATCAGTAAACTTAAAATATCATTGTTTGATTGTAAGTGAGCTCTGATCTGAGCAGATGACTTGGGAACAGTTTGGATTAATGTTTTAATCTTCCAAAAATGCCTTTCTGTGTTTGCCATTTCTTAAGTATGATTTCCATATGAAACTCAAAATCAATCAAGCTATCAACAAAAATGACAAATCAAATCAAATCAAAACAAGCTTCTAACAGAGAAGGTGTGAGTTATTTCCCCAACTCTTTACAGTCAAACACTGAACATGTTTGTTTTTTTAAATTCATTTTTAAATCACATACACTAAAAGTCAAGTTAACCTGAGTGTTAACAAGTCGATTTTGTATCAGTTGTATCATCTAAAGTATGTTTCTATTTCATGTGTTGTAATTTCAAAAGAAATCCTCAAATCAATTGTGTCACCAGCTTTTCATCAACGATTTTGTGGACATGCAAAATTCCTGTTAGTGTCCTGACGCATGTTATTAAAGTTGAATAAATTATAGTTTGATTGTGTTTCCTGGACTGAGAGTATCTTTTCTTTTGAGCAGTTTTGTACTGGACTATGACATATTTGATTACTGATTTTACCGATATCCAAATGTAATAAATTAAGTAACAACTGTATGTATAATAAACTGTACATTAAGCAAATATCACAGATAAATAGAAGAATGGACCTTGTGAAACCCCACATGTGACCCTCTGCAATTAAGATTTAGAATTACATATGTTTACATACAGATTTTATTTTTTGTATGAGGGCACCATGCCTCTCATACCATTTCAGTGAAGACTGCTAATTAATAATCATGTCATGGTTATTATATGGGTATATGGTTATAACATATGTTGTTCTATGGACTATCCTCCTGGGAACTTCACACAGACAACATGTCACCTGAAATAAAACAGTCAATTGAAGGAAGTGGTGCCCCTCCCACACAGACAGCAAAACTTAACTCAGGAACACACAGATAATCAAATCACTCATACCTTGATGATGATTCTGCCAAACCTCAGTCTCTTTTGCAAGGAAAAATACTAGCTATAAATATGTATATGGGCTGGGAAATGTTAAAACATGCATATGCTCTGTAATCATATGAAACGTTGTGTTCTTTGTAACCTTTTTCTCAAAATACTATGACTGTATTCTCATAAAATTATGGCATTATTCTTGCTTCAAGATTACTTTATTCTGACTTTGTCCTCAAAATGTCATGTTTTTGTTTCACAGCAGTGACGTCCTGGTAATCCATCATGCTGATCATTTCTATCCAATGTTGCAAATGTAGTTGCTCTATATGTCTGCAGAACTGTATATGAGTGCAAATTGTACATAGAAAACGGGCGGTGAGTGATATTTATGTTATCAGTGGGCTGCTAGTGTTTGGTCTATGTTGCGCTGGTGTCACATTAGCAATCAAGCTCCACCGTGGCTGCATGTTGAGGATGCCTTCCTATCTGTTCTCCCCTTTATGCCTCCACCTGACATTTTCACCATTACCATACTACGGTCAGAATATAGTAAAAACCGTCTCAAGATTTGGACTCAGTTGAAAAGCCAGTTTGAGCTCCAGATGATTCCTCCATGCCCTGTACTCCAGCCCTCTGTTTAGTCCCTCTCGTAATGATGGGGCTTTTGCAGCAGGATCAGCAGGATCGAGTCTGTCAGGCGTCTTCATATTGAGGGAATATTTTCATCTTTTGATCAGTTGGTTGGTGTATTCAAATTGCAGAGAACTTTTTCCCAGATGTTTGCAAATCAGAAACTTTATTCGTGGTCACTTTCCTGGCCTCCCTGCTATTCCTCCTCCTAGGCAGTTTTATTTTGGGATGGTGTATGTTGAGAGGGTGGAGAAATTCAAATAATTCCGCCTCTGACCTGTCCCAAAGTCTAAATATATCATCAAGGTATCTAAAGGGATTTGTTCCCCTTTGTCTGCTGGTTTAGTTACTATGCGCTCGTCATTACCGAGTGATTTGATTATCTGTGTGTTCCTGAGTTACGTTTTGCTGTCTGTGTGGGAGGGGCACCACTTCCTTCAATTGACTGTTTTAATTCAGGTGACATGTTGTCTGTGTGAAGTTCCCAGGAGGATAGTCCATAGAACAACATATGTTATAACCATATACCCATATAATAACCATGACATGATTATTAATTAGCAGTCTTCACTGAAATGGTATGAGAGGCATGGTGCCCTCACACCTTTGCAAAAAATAAAATCTGTATGTAAACATATATAATTCTAAATCTTAATTGCAGAGGGTCACATGTGGGGTTTCACAAGGTCCATTCTTCTATTTATCTGTGATATTTGCTTAATGTACAGTTTATTATACATACAGTTGTTACTTAATTTATTACATTTGGATATCGGTAAAATCAGTAATCAAATACAGTATGTCATAGTCCAGTACAATACTGCTCAAAAGAAAAGACACTCTCAGTCCAGGAAACACAATCAAACTATAGTTTATTCAACTTTAATAACATGCGTCAGGACACTAACAGGAATTTTGCATGTCCACAAAATCATTGATGAAAAGCCGATGACACAGTTGATTTGAGGATTCCTTTTGAAA
>JARJLU010000754.1:0-44261 GCA_030272975.1 Sparidentex hasta
AATGAAACTATAAAACTAACGGGCGGAGCATTTGAATGTGATAAACAGTAAAGCACAAGGTTCAGGGTAATGTGGCGGTGTGGTGCAGTAATGGCACTTGGTCTTTGTCTTTATTAACATTTATATCAATACTTTTGCTTATTTGACAGGGTTGACCCTGTCATTTCATCCATGTTCCCTGAGGAGGAGCCACAGATAACCATATTGTTAAGAAAATAAACAAAAACACAGTTACGCGACGATGCATATTCACTATACAGCAGGATTCCAAAACAACACTGACAGAAAAAAAAATTGCATATCTATTTCAAGAGCCAGGTGCGTGGGAGAGGTACCAGCTGACCAGAAATTTTAAGGAAGCTATCTAACATCCAAAAATAGATTTATAATGGTGCTTACAACTTTTGGTTTTCGAAATTTGCTCTAAAAGATTTCTTATGGGTACATGAGAGTTGGTTTATTTTGATTTGATCATGATTTTATCTTGAATTAAAAATAGGTGATGTTGCAGAGCTCTATCAAATCACTGGGTGCTGAGTTCCTAAATGTTGTCGCTTTTACTGAGAGTGATTTGCCAAACTAGTTTATCTAAACACTTCTTCAGCCCCACAATGGAGACAAAAATGATAATTAGATCTTTAAGAGGGGCCCAACAATAGTGGAGCTTTGAAGTCTTTCACTCTTGTAGTTCTGTATTGTCCTTTGATTTTTGCATATTTCTAAATACATTTGAATTCAGTCAAATTACTACGCATTGCAATCCTGGAGGTGCCTGACTGCAATAGGTGGGCTAGCCTGGGTGTGAATGGTTGTTAAGTTGTCTGGGGAGAGAACTCATTACAGCATTGTAGGTGGGTGATAGGTAATGTCTTCCACCTCCTCTATTCAAAGACCACCGTTCCAGTCTGACAGATGGATTCCGTAACTCCTATTTCAAACCATCTGTCTTCTCAGGCCAAGATGTTTACATCGTTGTCCTCAAAGGAAAGATTCTGTGCTGTTTCATTTGTGAATGGAGAGGCAGTCCTGGCTGCATTGAAGACTGTGCTGTTCACTTAGAAAGATTGCTGTCTTCTCATCAGCAAGTCAAGCATGAACTCTAACACCGAGGCTAAGAGATTAATTGAGAGTGAGAATGACCCACGGAAGGTAATGATAACAGGTGTGAGGGCTGAGCTATCAAAGACTGAGGTTAAGGCAAAGCAACATGTTTTAAGTCAAAGAGGATTTATTTTCCAAACTCACACAGTCACTTTTTTTTTTACAAGAAAAAAAATATCAATCTATAGTTGTCCTCCTGTTGTCTATAGGGGCGGCTGTGTTTCTGAGGTAGAGCTAGCTTCATGTTATTGGAAGGTCACTAGTTCGATTCCTCTGGTCTGCATGCCAAAGTGTCTTTGGGCAAGATACTGAACCCCAAACTGCTCCTGATGTGCTGATCAGCACCTTGCATGGCAGCCACCACCTCAGTGTATGAATGAATTTATGAATAACTGTAAGTTGCTTTGAACAAAAGACTCTGCTGGGTGGCCGAAAAGAACATGTAAATTATATCATGTAGATATGTACTGTAAATACATTTAAGAATAAAATGAAAAAAATCTGTATCAGATATAATGTAGTAAACTATGGTGAATATGACGATATACTATGGGATATGAGATATAGGGAAAGGTAATGACAAAAAATAACTTAATATAACGTTTCTCTTAGGACAAAAGTCTCAAATATCTTTATAACTGCCATTCCCAATACAGTGTCAGTAATAGTAATAGGTCTAATATACACTACAGTGTATGTCATCGATTTGCATGTAAAATATCACGATGACAAAACAAACAAAACAAACCTTTGGCTTGAATCTAACTTACAATCTAACATTCAGAGCATTATCATGTAGTATATTAGTGTAACCATGGTGTCCTGTCACAGTAACAATAGGCTATGGAAGCTTTTTTGGATCACAGTGCATCTTGATGCCGGACACTCCTTATTATGTCGGCATCAGGAACTATCTAACAAAGCCAGCGAGCCGGGATCAATTGACTCTGAAGGGAGCGTTTACTTGACAGCTGATAGCACCATCTGATGGCTGATAGCCTCAGTTTAGCATGGATGAACTGCAGATACAGAGGTGTTGATTCAAGTGGCGTACTCTTCAGCTGTATGGCACAATTTAAGCCTTTTTAAGCTCTCTGTTTTGACACTAACAAGCACTTATAAAGCCAGCTAAGGTGAGAAGGTGATATTGGACATGGCTGCAGATAGCTGATAATGTAGTGTAATGATAATCTGTGTCTGTTCAATCTGGAAGCAAGTAACGACATGCTGACACTTATAAGATATATCAGAAATTTAGAAGCTGATGATGCGCCAGTATTTTGTTTACAGGATATTCTGCTCCCTCCAAGTGGCCAGAAACAAATGAATGCAGATTTAAGAAAAGTTTTGGAAGCAGGACTTTAACTTGCAACCTTGTTTGGATATTATGATATTGTTAATTTTACTCATGTTACTGATTACATTAACTCAAGTACTGTACTTCATTATATTTTTTTCAAGGCTCAAGGAGGTTAGTATCCACTCCAATCATTAAAAAAAAATGCAGAAGTTAGAGAAAGGGACAAAAAATACATTACACAATATACTTTTGTCTATTTTCTCTTTATCTCTTCCTATATTAGACAGGGTGGATGAAGTATTCAGATCCTTTACTCAAGGAAAAATATGTATACGTATTATCAGAAAAATGTACTCAAAGTATAGGTCTAAGTAAAAGGAGTGAACAAAGAAAAATGTTCCATCTGAGATTATTATTAATTACTCTCGCATTTTACTAATTTGTATTTTTGGACTGCAACTGATGATTATTTTCATTGTTGATTCATATGCACATTATTTACACAAAAAAGTGGAAAGTAACAACGTTACCACGATGTTTGTTTTGTCCTACACAGTACAAATCCATACACTAGTAAAGAGCTGGAAAAATGAAATATTTGGTGTGAGCAAAAAGACAGAAACAGCTGACAATTACAATTTCCCTGATGCTTGCTACCAGCAAGACCAGCATATGTAGTGTTCTGGTGCTGGTCTATGCTGTTTTTTTTGTTTTGTTTTTTTTCAGCAGGGCTCAACACTCAGCCACCTAGCATTCAACTGCATTTGGGTCATTTAATTTGTAACAGCGCATGTTTTAGAAGCAATTCTTATCAACTAAGTGACAAATAATTGTGCTGAAATAAAAAGTAGCTACAACATTTCCCTCAAAATGTGGCTGAGAAGAAGGAAGTGGAGTGAAAAGGGTGAGCCTCGAGTAAAGCGCCTCAGATTACAGTAAATTTTTTGACGGTTATTCCGCTTTTGCAGTTTATTGAATGACAGCGAATTAATGCTTATATTCAGAGGTAGCTCACATAGATGACGTAGCCTAACGCGAATGCGTTGTCTATCTGTCAGCAAGTGAGCTGAGTAAAGTTTGACCTTCAAAATAAAAGCGTAACCCTGCGTATGAACCCTATCACCGGAAGTGCCAGCTTCATTCCGGCGCCGGGTCACGGCTCTTATTCTGACAGTCACCGCAGAAACTTTAGTGTGTTTCCTTGATTTTAGCTCGACAGTGGTGCTGCTGCTGCTGACTCTCAGCAGTGTGTATGTGTGTGTGTGCGGATGGTGGACCGTTCCCGGTGAAAAACACCGACCCCCGGCCTCACTAGAAATGCCTCACCGCCGCGTGTAAACGGGCGAAACTCGCGGAGGGGAGAGCGTCAGGTCTCGGGGCAGGTTTAGAGGAAAATACAGGCAGGATGTTGCAAGTTTTAGCTTGTGGCGCCGTAGTTTTCCCCGGTCTCTTCTTCGCCTTCAGGAGGATCCTGCCGTGTGTGTTCAAACACTGGAGCGATGCCGACGTGGTGCTGGTCAGCGAGAGGTAAACTATTTAAATTCATCACTTTACGCAACATAACCTGACGAAATACCGCCTAGCATTTAGCATCTTTATAGCATTCCATCCTGCTATGTGACTTTAAGCTAGTTGTCGCTCACTCAGTTAGCTTAATGTGCTGTTATTTTGATTATTTAACGCATAACGAGCACTGTTAGCTACTTACATTACTAGTACATTTATTATCTTTTATCTAGATATAACCATTTATGTTGTGTTTTATTATTAATAATTGGGCACAGTATCCCTCGAAGAATCTTTACAGGGATGATTGGCAAATATCACTGCAAAACTATGAGTCCTAACAGGAAAATAAATGCTATATTGATGCCATAGTGGACTGAATAATGCTAAAGCTTACATTGTTTCTGTGTGTACGTTAAGTATTTAGTGTGTGGCTGAAATACATCATTTCAGTGTGATGGGCTTACATGTTCTGCTAGCATGCATGTTTTCATAACCATTAAATTTTTTATTTTTTTTTTGCATCCACCAGGGGCCTTGTAACTGCTCATACAAACAGTTAAAGTGACATTATTGGTGTAAGTGAATAAACCAAAACTGAGCTTTATTTGGAGCTGCAATGATTAATTGATAAGTTATCAACTGTTAAATTAAAAACACCATTATTTTTAATCAGTTTAAGTGTTATTATTCTTTTTTTATTTTAATTTTTTAAAGAAAAACAATGTCAAAATTCTCTTATTTTTGCTTTTTTAATGTAAATGTTATCAGTTGTTTACTACCCTTTCATAGTAAACTTAACAGCCTTTGATTGTAGATAAAACAAGACATTTGAGGACATGATCTTTGGGCTTTGGGGCTATTTTCTGACATTTTAATAGAACTGCAACTAATGGATTAATCGAGAAAATGATTACCAATGAAAATTATCATTGGTTGCAGCCCTAGCTTGATCCATGTGCTTAAAAAAAGTAAATCATTACATCTGAAGTCTCCTCAGTAACTTAACATCTCATGAGTGCTGAGTTGCAAAGTAGTAATAATTAATACAGTTTGCGCATGTGTGTGGGTCAGTGTGACTTGCTCGCATGTGCACAGTTCAGTTCAATGCTCATTTGTACGCTGTCACTCCTGCTAATCCTCTTCTGAGCTCTGGTCAGGGCCGACTGCTGAGTTAGCTATGCACTGGAAAACACTGAACTGTACTCCTGAGTAACGCTTCCACTAATTTACTAATGCTCGTCTAACGGAAAATGTTGTTCTCACAAACGCCTCGGGGGCATGAGCCAATGCTCGTACACCATGAAACAAGCCTCCAAATTCTGCTGTATCTCCTCTGACATGCAGGTCATGAGCTTGGATCATGCTAGTGTCTTTGGTTTGGGTGGAACAGTTTCAGATTCACCAGGTTATAGGTCTCAAAACTCCCTGAATTTTTGTTGAAATGTCCAGTATGTAGATTCTCAGAAAATGCATCAGTGAATATGTATTTTTCATCTTGCCTCCACTACCTTCCGCAAATCTCTACTTGTTAAATAGTTGTTTGATAATTTAATGATAACTGAAACCCTTCATTGGCTGATTGCCAGATTTGTATGTCTCTGGCCTCTAATTCAATTTTAAATCATGTGGTGAAACACAGCGGGAAATTCATGCCAGCTAGCTTTAACTTGAAGCATATGTTGGTAATGTAATGTACTGTAATGTCTTTTAAGGTTGCATGTAATGCTCATTTTTATTATCGGCTAATCTAATTTTTTTTCCATAATTGATCGATGTAGCATTTTGTCAATAAAGTGCTCCGATCTCCAGATCGCATCTTTTGCCGAACCAACAGCCCAAATCCCAATGACTAATGATTAATGTGTTATCAAAATAGTTGTTGACAATCAACTAATCATTGTAGTGTTTGAAGTGATAAATTACCTTACTGTAATGGGTAAGGTAGCAAACATTTACACAGCTGTGAGATGTCCAATTAATCACTCTGCTTTACTGTGATACAATCACTTTGCTCTAAAGTGAAGGCATACAATACTTGTTTGTAAGTCAAATGTATACTGATGTAGTGTGACACTTGCATAATGCTAGGGGACTTGTGAGAGGCAAATAAATCCTATCAGCAGAGGTGGAAATATTACATTTATGGTCCCTAGAATTGGTTAAGCTCCTAGGACAATAGATCTGACAATTCCCACATAGTAACGTGATCGTATTCCTCACTAAACCCTCTTCTTTGAATCTCTTCATCTCCAGTTTGTAAAGCAGGCTTTGGGCAAAACATTCTTTGTCCCAAAGTGACACAAACTTGACAGCTGCATAACTATAGATGTACTGATACTTTTTTTTTTCTCCCTTTTTTGATACCAGTTCTGATACCTGAACTTAATTTATCTGCTGATTCTGAGTACTGATCCGACTGATACTGATACTACTTAACATCTATGGATGTTATATATGGATGTGCTTGAAATTACACAAGTAACTGGACGATATGGTCTACTTGTGCCGTAAAAAAACTGTCACAGTATACAGATGTACATGATGCTAATGGGTAGTAGCAGGATTTCATTTCTAAACCAGAATTTATGTGATATTAAATCGGGGCTTAGACTTGTGTGCTCACTGGTACCAGATCTAGCATTTTAGGCCGTTATCAGATGCAATTTTGAGGCTACATCCACCCTTTTTTGAAAAACGCATAACCTTTGCTACTTTTAGGCCTGTTCTCCACATTACTCCGGCATTTTAGGACCCCTAAAACGAAGACATTTCAAAATGCTGCCGGCCCTGTTTTAGTTTGAAAACTTCAGGGTTGCATTATAATGTGGCTGGGCTGAAACGGAGACATTAGGAAATGATGAGGCAGACAGATGTCACGCTGTCCTTTTCCAGAAGAAAATAACAGCAGGTATTAGCTGGAAGCTAGCTAGTGACGCACAAGTCGACCATGTCCTTGAAAATTTTCCTGTCTATGTTTGTGTTCTGTTCAGCTTCTGACTGATTTCTGATTCTACAAGTCAGCAGGAACCTTGACTCTTTTGTTTTTCCATTTTCCTTTTGTCTTTGTATGTTAGCGACGCAAATAAAAAATGCCTCAAAATTTGTGTGAATATTTTGCTCAGGTTGTAACATTATCAACTCCCTCAGGTAGTGAATTTGCCTTTTAAATAACTGCATTCACAGGCTGACTAGTAATCTGTTTGTCATACTTAAGATTAATGGAAGGCCTGTTTCATTTGAGACACTGAGAGGAAGGGGCTGCATTTTCTTTTTACAGTTGTAATGTACAGTTGGTGATAAGTGATAACTGCCTTAACAGGATACATGTAACATCTTACTTTGTCATTCTGTACCTCAAGATTTTGTCGTTGGCGCTCAAGTTTATTCAGATGTGTAACAATATCTCTTCTGACCTACCTCCCAATATTTTAAATATTTTTAAACATTATGTTCACATCATATTCATATGGCATATTTTTTCATAGCCTGCTGTAGTTTCTGTTTTGAGTGTACCATCAAACACAGTTGAGCTGGTATGCAGTGTCATGGTGGGGTGTGTCAGTGCTGTAACGTTGGAGTGAGGTGGGGGTTATTTCATCAGTACTAGAAACAACGCTGAGCCTCAGTCAGCACAGAAAAAGATAATCCACAAACAGTTGTTGAAAATCATCAAAGAAACACCTTTTCTCCTTATTTGCAACTGGTTTTATGGCACCAAAATAGAATTGGTCATAGGATGAAACCACAGAGACAACTTTGCAATTTTTAAATAAAAATATGTATGTTTTGGTAAATGAGGATTGTGCAAAAGGAAAGGCCCATGTGTTTGTGTATGTCATCTGTGGGGCTGCAGATAGCAATTGTCTGCAAGTGATTTTGTTCAATAAAGTGTTTGGTCTTTTTTAAAAAATGCTCAGTTTATGATCAGATGAAATAAAGAAAAAACAGCAAATTCTCACAACTGAGCTGGTGTAACTTGATAATAGTTGATAATAGATAATAACAGCCTGTATGCTTTTACTCAAAAGATTACTTCGCATTTTGGACTTATTGTTAGCTCAAATCTTCCAGTGGCCATTTAAGGACATCTTAGGCTATCTTCAGCTTGAGCTTAACTCTGCACTGTGTTTTTATTTTTCCTACAAAAAGACATCCCTCAATATCAGCTCACACCACACAGGGGGAACTTCCTTAAATGTGTCCAGGGTGTCTGGAAAAGAGGGAAGTGGGTATTAAGTGTCAGCAGTGATGACCATCATGACTAAACTGACAAAAAAAGACGAGATTGACAGGTGATCTCTGAGAAACGGGTCAGCACTGAACCAATCAAAGCTAAGCGCCAAAAATGTAAATATGAAATCAGCTAAAAAGATCTCATGCAGTTCCAGGTGCAAGCTAACCGACTTTAGAGAGAAACACTTGACTTCACGAGGGATTGTAAAGCTCAGCATCAACTGGCACATGCTAAGCTTGAAAGTCTCGCAGCTACTGTTACTGCCTTTTAAGGTTCATACAACAGCCGCACACTTAATGTAAGGACTTTATAAAGTTATTCCTTTCAGTATGTGCGACCTCTACTACTAAATTTAAATTGCACAGTGCGTCTCAAATGACCACCAGTCAAACACCGTAAGTTGACATAAATATTACCTAAAGAATGAAGTAAATTAGATGTTTGCACTTAAAAGTATTCAGAGATCAAATGTACAATAGTGTTACCAGCCAAATGTATTTAAAGTATCAAAACTAAAAGTACTTATTATGTGGAATGGGTCCTTTGACAGTTTTATATTATTATAGAATATTATATAATGCATTTAATAGTGTTTTTATCACAATCAAATACATGTAAGATAATTTTGATTTAATTAATCAATATATCTGAGGGCCAATATTGGCCTGCCGGTATATCGGATAGGTTCTAGTAAAGTAAGGAAGCATAATATTACCTCAGCAAAGTTGTTGATGTAGGAAATACTTTGTTAAGTAATGTATTATAGAATTGTACCTAAGTACAGTACTATAGTAAATGAGCTTAAGGTACCTTCCATCACGGTATAGTGGTGATGTGACTTACATGAGAAAAATTGCTTTCAAAAGATTGATACCTTCTTAAAATATGTTAAACTTTTCCTTATACTGCATTGATCGTTGTTTACCTTGTAATGGCCACTGACACAAAGCAATAGTTCGCCCACCTTTAGGGCTGCACCTTATGATCAGTTAATATATCAGTTTGATTAAGATGACAGTATATTGTGACAAATGTTGATTAGAATTTCTCAGTTTTTAAATTTATCATGACTAAAAAAAGAGTACTGTCACTTTTTGCTTCATAATGTTACATTTGCAGCTGGCATTTAAACAATGAATCGATAAACAAAAGTATCAAGCTCATTTCTGTTCATTGTCTTATTGATTAACTGTTAATTTACGACTACGGAAGTGGTTTAGGAACAATGCAGTTAGGGATGTAGCTGCATCCATTTGTGCGATAGAGAGGTTGTGATAGAGAGATGGAGAGAGAGTTCCTTCTTGCCATGAAACGCACTTTACCCTGTTTGCTTTTTTTTTTGCCTCTGCTGTCACTTTTTCTTTAGCTCTGCTGCAGTGCCAATGGGACCACAGATTACGTAGCCCATTTACGGGAGGAGCAAGAAAAAAAAGCCCACCTCTCCTGACTGTCAGACACTGTGTGTGTGACAGATCTTGAAAGAGCAAGTGGTCCGTGTGTAACGAAACAGTCAGTAGGAAGACTTCGTTGGTAGTGAAAGAGAAGCCGAGGATTTTCACTGGCCTGACACAGCAGGAAAAGAAAAGACAACATTGCCGAACAAGGCAGCGAGGCATTCTTCCCTTTTTCCCCTCCACACGCTCCTCACCCCGTCAACCTCAACCTTTCATCAGCAGGGAGAGAGGGGGTTATTGCCGGACACACAATGAATGGGCTGTGTAAAATCTGGGTCTTGTGATAGAGTATGCGACCATACAGCCCTAGAAGGCAGCGAGGCGTGGGGATAAAATGTGAGTGTGCGTGTTGCGGGGGGTAGAGTTCATAGAGGGAGAGAGAGAAGCCAGTCAGTCTTTTCCCGCTTAGGGTCTGTCATTTTGTAGTTGCCGGTCATATGGCCTTCGTTGCCTTGCCGATGCCGGCGTCATGGCCACATTCCCATGGAGATTGGTGTGAGGTGGCAGCAGGTTCAAGCAGGAAACCACATAAATACACTCTTTGTTTCTCAATCTTCCCATTTGCCACACACTATAACTTGTTTAAAAAGGCCAAGTTTATTGGCCTTGTAAAACTAGTGATTAGTTACAACAGTACTAAAAGTCTTAAGCTTTTCTTGCTAGGTAAATTCACAGTTCCTCTCTTTCCTACCGGCTGAGACCTGACCGGGGACCAGAGTCAGGCTTGTTCCAGTTGATTTTCTTCATGGTTAGGGTCCAGTTGTATCAGCTAGACTCTTGGGCTTTGTGTCAGTGTGTCCAATACTGGAGTGGATCCATGCTGTGTTAATACCCAAATCACACTGAACAAAAACCCACACATATCTGGTGTTTTTCTTCAGTGGAAAGGTTGCAACTGGCATTTATTCCTGGTAGGGGTGTCACAATTCTCAAAAATCAATATTGGATTTGACTTCCGATTTTTACGTCACAGTTCCATTTGATACTGTGTTTAAACTTTTTTTGCCAGCATAGAAGGCTGTACAATGGTTAGACTATCATATCTGGATAGGTGAAGATCACCAGATCAATGGTTTTATGTGCTGACAACTGTAACTCACATTTTCAATGTCTTTAAAAGGAACAACACCTTCTTATGTCCTGGTGACTTTTTGCAGGTTAAGGTGAGGCAAGTTTAGATAATATTCACCAAAAATAAGGATTCCAACCTCTTAAAAACCTGCATATGCACTAAGAGACTTTGGATCGATGAACCCAACACTAGAAAATCACAAGATTCACCAACTGCAAAGTGACAGTTTTGCTATTGTCTTCTTAAAATATATATATCAAACATTTTCTGGTTCCTGCTTCTCAGATATAAGGATTTGCTGCATGTCTTTGTCATTTTACATCATTTTTGAAAGCCAGTGAAGAGACTCTGGGTTTGGGAATGTTGGCTGGACAAAAGAAGCAACTTGAGGACATTACTTTGGGCTCCTTGAGATTACCAGTGAGAACTTCTCACAATTTTCTGACTTCTCATCAACCAATCAATTAATCATGACAAAAGTGGGCATATAATTGGCCATAACTTGCAGCCCTGCAAATATGATATATCCCTGGTGGTAAAAATGAATATAGTCCTCAGCACGAATCTGTTCAGGACTGTCCCAGTGCTATATTAATCCTAAATAAGACAGGTGTAGCAAAGGAAATGTATAAATTGGAAATAAGTTTTCTCCCACACAAGCCTCTCATCTATAACGAACAAGGGAAGAGTAGCTGTTGAGCTCAATTGCAGTTTCACAAGGTAAACTGTGTCTCCATTCATTGATGTAGGTGGTGATGAGTAGGTGGTGATGTAAACCAGACCCAGAAGATGCTGAGGAAAGTTAAAGCATTTAAAAGCAGTGGTGTGTTAAAAGGGTGACTGTCTCTTTATGGCTGCAGTGAGTGTCGGGGAATGAATTACATGTTTTCTGATTTCAAAGCAGCTTACTGTCAGTGCTGCCAAGTTGGAGTACAGCCAGGGACAGAGCTTGTCTGAGCAAAAGCGGCCATTCATAGTTTGAACAAATTGGTGATATAATCCAGCGTCCTGTTTTTGAAATGGACAAAAATTAACTCTGTTGTGCCATTAGAAAATAAAATCTGCGTCTCTCTGACTGTAAACTGAACGTTCATCACGTTCTCTTCAGGACAGCCACAGCATCACAGTAGGGTCATAAATTCATGACTTGTGAGTATACTCTTTAAATGCAACGCCTATGAATGTTGTGTATAACTTATGCCACCTCACACAGTGACACTTCAAATAGAGATGTACCAAGTTCTCCTATGTCACAGGTCTGTTTATAGACGGAGAAAGTCGAGGCCAAGCACTGCTAATCCCATGATGGGACACTGCACTTGTAGTTCTGACTGCTGTAGTAGGTCACCTGAAGGGACCCTTTTCAAAGACTTGACCTAGATTATTCAGGTTCTACCATGCTCATAGACCTATCAATAATGTGGCTACACTAACTAATCAAATTATTTCTTGGGTTAGATCAGTGTGGAAAGTTCATCAAAGAATCTGTCTTTAGTTTAGTATTAAAATATCAGATAGGCCAAGTGGCTAACCTGATTCTGGTTTAACTATCCTATGATTCTGGAGATTTTTTTGTGAGTCTCATAGTAATTATCTATAGATATCACATCATTTCTTATTCCATTCAGGAATACCTGACATTCACTCTCATGGCAGTCAGGGTTTCATCATCTAGTAATGCGTCTGTGCATGTCATTATTTCCTGTTATATTATTTGTTTATTTTTTTGGGGTCGTCCTTCAGTCCAAGTCTTATGAATGTGATATTTCAAGAACACCTATAGGGAACTTTTTCAGATTTGGAGCAAAGAGACTCAAGGCTGAAATGATTGGTGTTAGGTTTGGGTGTCGAAGGTCAAGGTCACTTTGAGCTCTTGGTAACCCATTCTTTTAAAAGAGATATCACAGGACTGCATTAAAGGACTTTCTTCAAATTTGGAACTGATTAGAAACTGTTGGTCAAAGGTCATTGTGACCTCAGAAAACGCATTACACATTACTCAGCAATTCATAAATGTGTCTAAAATGACAACATGATGAAGTGATGATATTTGATATCCTAAGGGTCAACTTCATTGCGACATCATAATATTTTGCAAAAGAATTTCCGTCCAATATTAACACTATGGCTAAGGAACAGTAACTTGACTGGTGTGCAAAGACATATAAGTACGATGCACTGAATCGCTTGTATAAATTAACATATGACAAACAATCATAATGTCCATGAAAATACTTATTAAAGCTTTGTATAAAAAACTAGAGTTGATAACCTTTAAAGGTATTTAACAAGCAACGGAACAAGACTAAAAGTCTAAAGTCTAGAAATGTAATTTAAAACCAGAAATAGCTGCATCCAGATGGCACCAGTAGGAAAATGAGGCTAACATGGTTAAAATCAAAAGAAAAATATCCTGTTTTTTATATTAGATTCTGTGACTGCCCAGAGTATGAATAATGAATGTTTATGAATGTCTTGGATCGCTATCATCATATAAACCTTCTTTTGTTTTTTATGTGTTTGTCTCTCTCTTAGACTGGTGTCCTCCATCCATGCCATCATGGCAACCACGGCAGGAGTCATCATCGTGTCATCTTGCCGGGGAAACGTCATTAGCGAAAGGTTAGACTTCATGTTATTAATCCCCTTCATCAAACAGTGTTTACTAGTGGTAAAAAACTGCAGGTACACCTCTTAATCCCTTGATTTCCCAATCAGTCACTACGCTTACCTACACCCACAAGGGTCACGTCTGACGGGCAGATTCAGAACTGGGGAGAGACTTCCCTCTCTGTCTGTAGCTACACTGGGATTCATAAGATCCAAGGCCCCATTCAGACCTGGTATCAATTAAGGTGGGGCAATTTTCAAAGATATGTGTCGTTAAGTTGTGATAATGCATAAATGGTGTTTTTTTTCCTGGTTTCAAAGGCTACATTACGGTAACCTAGTGTCATTTACTGAAGTTTTTACTCAGTCATTATATCTACATTACTAATGATTATTTGTCAAAATGTCATTAAATGTAGTTAATATTTTGTGAAAGAACCAGTTGTCATCAGTGTTGTCACAACAGAGGGTATTTCAGTCCCCCAGATGTATCAATAATTAAGTGCTTTATTTAGCCCTAGTATCAGCCTTAAAAGACAACATTTATTGACAGTAAACAAGTCACATTTTGCAAATACAGATAAGAATAGCTACTGCTTTGTTCCATATGGAGAAATCTCCAGATTCCCTCTAAAAAACTATACGTTTTGTAAGTTGCTGAGTTTGGTGAAACTTTGTAAACCGTATGAAATCCTGTCAGCGACAAACTCTTAATTATTTACGCCATCTGCGGCAAATGTTAAACAAAGTTTTTTGTTCAAGTTTTTTCTCTTTTAACACATTGTATGCGTTTGTTTTAGTGATGTACCATATTTATAAGTGGTCACTCGAGACACATATTCAAACCGATGGCTCTGCTTGTAATAGGATAAGACCATTTTTGAGCAGGGTCAAAGACACACTAGAAATCTGACAGGATGCTTTTCATTGACTTAGGGAAGATGAGGAACGCTCATATTTATTCAGATGTCCTCTAATGTATTGTAGCAACATCCTGGCAACAACCAAATCATGTTTGTTTTTTTTACCTCTTGAAACAGAACAAAAAAATGCTATTTTCCTCTCTACTCAACTAACAATAATACTTCAGAGAAAATGGAAGAAAAGTTGTCAATGCTGTCCTAATTATCTATGATTTACTGTGGTTTGATCACGCTACAAGTATTTGGTTTAAAAACTATGCATGAAAGCACATTGCTCTGAAAGTGAAGTACTTTGTAGCGCTCCAGAGCTGCGTCTACGTGAGAAAATAAACCAATGTAAGGGGGTAAATTACGCGCTCAATGCACACATCCACAAGCTTCAGGCTCATGTGAGACAAGAAACAACCTGCCTCTTTGTATTTGTATGAGTGAACACTTTGGTAGCTTTGTGCTGCATCTTCTAGCCTGGATTCATCACAGTTCAGTGTCACATGTTTCTTTTAAAAACGTACAGTATCTGCTGGCTTCTTTTTCTCAGGGATGGTAAAGTTCACATGTTCCGGAACTCTCGCACTACATAGATTTTTTAACTGGTACATGTGAGTGCACTTTCTGGTATAAAATCAAACTAAAAGAAAGCTCATTAGAACAGTTTCCTTAGAAATTTGCAAGCGTTTCTTGCAGCGTAACATCTACAGTACAGTTTCAGCTGCCCTTAAACATCCTTGATGGAAAAAGAACAATTTTACTGCTCTGTTTTATTTGTACTAGAGTGTACTGTGTTTTTCACAGTTTTATTTAATAGAGTGGTTTTCAGCAAGCAAGTGGTTCCTCAGTCTACCATACCCTTACCCTTCACATCACCTTGCAACCTAGTGTTAGCATAGCATTAGCCTCCCTTTGCATTTTAGAGAGTGCTATGCTAAGCCAATGCTAGCTTCTATTAATCCCACCAAGTCAGTGGCCAGACCCGGGCAGTCCCAGTTTAAGGCTGCTAATCTCTGCTGCCCCTCCCCTTCACCCACAGGACTTAATTCCTCCACAACGCTGCTCAGTTCTGCTGCCCTGTGACGTGCACAAGGCCTGGAGCTTATCAGACACATGCTCCAGAGTCAGACCCATGAATACTCTTAATACTCCATCACAATCTGTCACTTCATTTAGCCTTTATTGCCACAGTTGCCATAACCTAAGCAAGGTTGTGCAGTGAAAAAACTGGAGGTCTTTTCAGCTCTATCCTGATGCTTTAGCTTTACAATTTGTTGAGTGTGTGAGTATTAAACATACAATAATACATGCCATTACCCAGTGCAATCAATTTCATTTTAGTTAAACTAATATTGTACTCAACAAAGGGAGCAACCTCACAATGAAGAATTCAGACAATGGAACAGGAAGCATCAGCAAATGGATTTAATTATCAGAGTGAACAGACCGACTTCCTGGTTCAAATTTCAGTATCTTTGGCATGTCTATGATCCAATTTCTTTTTTCTTACCAGCCAACATATACTGTAGGTTCATACCAACCTATCCATATCGAACTGAAATTGATTTTCTTGATTTATCATTCCATCCATAGCAATCACTTTTAGTTTTATGTCCAAACATAAAATATAATAAAAAAAAGTAAAATATTTCTGATTCTTGATTCAAATAAAGAACATAAGTAATATGTCTAAGCTGTTGTTTTGTTTGAAACAAGTTTGATCATCTGGCTACTTGAGTTTCCTTCTCCATTGTCTTCCTTGTAGCAGTGTCTTCATGTTTACAGATATTTGCGATGGACTCTGTCTAGTATGAGATTTTAGAATGTGAAGGATATCTAAAACTACAAAAACAAAGCCAAAGCTGTAATAAACAGAAATGTAACTGCTTGCCCTGTGCTGCTAAGTAGCAAAGTATTTGTGTTTGTGTGTTTATTTATATCGGACAAGAGGATAATAAATATAAGACTGGACTCTGTATTTGCTTACAAAAACAGTGCATCTGTATTCTCCATTGCCCTTAACAGAGCAAATGTATACACTAGAGAATCGACTGATGTCGCCTTCATTCTCCCCTCAGCTGTTTGTTGTGCCTTATTGCTCTTAATCTCCATTCACTGACTTTAAGAGCTAAACAAGAGGTCAGAGGTCAGTAGCTCAGCTCTGCCCTGCAGCTTTACTCCAGTCTGTCCACATAATTAACCATCACTGAAATCATTGCTCATTAGGAGAGCTACAGCCTCCTCAGTTGTTTATTATACTGTACTTACATAAGCATGCGCGAAAGCCTCTGCATGCTAATGTTAGAGAGGTGAGGCGTATAGGTTAAATAAGTGTCTGTCTGCAAGCATTTACTTTTACTGAAGCTAAAGGTCACTGTGTTCAACATTTACTGGTGCTGAATACTGTGCTAATGTTTAATAATTAACCTTATCTCATTTGTGTCCTGTGAGGTGGTCTGTTTTGCCTGGTGACCTTAAGAGTCATGACGATGGGTAGGGTAAAAACAAGAATCAAAACTGAAATGACTTTTTTGATGGCAAAAGAACAAAGACATTCAGACTATAGTCGTGATTTTAAATGTCTCAAAAAGTCAAACAGAAATGGATTACAAATGTGACTTATACACAGCTCACCTATGACCTGACGTAGGCCTTGTCCAGTTGTGAAAGGAGATTACTTTTAAATAGATAATCCCTTCTTATGCAAACCATTTTTTTTTCATCCTCAAATACCAGCATGTTGATGCTGGAGTTTTGAAAAATGAAGTTACTACTACTGAAACCAACTTGGTTATGTCATCATTAGGGATGCACAGATATGGAAAGTCTTGTCGGTTAACCAATAGCTGATTTTTATTTGGTGTTGGTGTTGGTGTTGGTGTTGTTGTTGGTTATTCTCCCTCCCAGTGTGAAGGAAAGGGTAACTTGAGACTGTGTCATAAAATGTCAGTGGAATATCATGCATACAGCACGTCAGGATCTTTCTCAGACACAGTGTAATACTCCCACACGGCCAACTTTCATTTGAAAGCAAAGCACACATGCACCCAATGTGCCATCTTCAAATTGCTTCTTTTGTCAGCTGTCCAAAAGCCAAAGACTCCTCATTCACTATTTTATTTTTCAAAGAAAAGCAGCACATCCTTACATTTTAAAAAACTGAAACCAACAAATATTTGATCTTAAGCTTGGAAAATGACTGAGACAGTTCATCAGTGATCAAATTGTTATCAATTCATTTTCGTTTTGACTGACCAATCAGTTGACAGTCATTACAGTTATATGCTATGTCTACAGACAGAGACTAATTTGCAGGGTTTCTACTGTTTTAAACATTTTTGTTGTCCTAAAATGCTTTTAATTTCACAGCACGCTAGTTTCATATCCATGGATTTTCACTGTTATAACTTGCACCTGTTATTTGTTGATGCAGCTTATGAATGATTTGGTAGAGCTTGGCTTGATGCCATGGACCTCCCATTCATTGTCATATGAAAATGAGACTGAAACAGTCATATGTTAATGTGGTTAATCTAATGTTGAGAACAGATGACAAATTTTTATTTGTATGTTTTTGTTCTGTTTCATCTTCAGGCACTGGCTGGCCACCTACTTTGTCATCTGGTATGGTGTGCCCTACATGACGTATGACATCTTCGCCATGTACCTCAGTCACTACTACCGCTTCCGCGTCAAAGGGCATGAGGACTACAAGCAGCATTCACTGAGGACCGTGAACTCCTTCGTCCGCAGGGAGTTCCTGCTGGTGTTGCATCACATCGCCCTGCTCACTATCCTGCTGCCTGTCACACTGGTGAATAGGAGACCATTTTTTAAAGCACTTTCACGTTTTGAGCATTTGATTTTGAATTTGTTTTTTCTGCCTTCCGCCAGCCAATGGTATCAGTTTATTTCAGCATGACAGTTGTTGGAAGTTGAAACTCACTCCTTACAAGTAAAGTCATGTGTTCTTCGAGCACTGTCCGCTGCCAGTAATGCGTTATTTGCGTGTGCTGTAATGTAGTGCATTATTTTCAAATCAATGTTTTGCTTTAAGATGCATTATCTCTTAATGATTTCTTAAGTGGCAACAAAAAATAGGCATGATGCTCACTGTCATTGATTATCATTTCATTGTCAAGGGTCTACAAGTCAGGTTTCAACTTGTGCTGATATAAATGGACCTTGAGGTTGCCTCGAAAGTAGGGAAGAGACAATATGTCTCAATTGAGAAAGGATTAGGCATCAGGAAGTGGTTGGCAGTAATGTCAAAGGTACATAATATGAAGTACATTAGTGTGCAAACATGCTTGTCTAGCTGGTCATCAAAGCATCTATATTCTTACTGAGATTATGTACACAACCTTAGAATTACTGCACCTAACCAGACCATCTCAACAACAATTAGTACACATCGTTGGAAGCTGCTTGTAGCTAATACAATATTGTAGTACATGTATAAATTATAAACATCCTGATCATAATTTTTTTAATTGCCATTCCCTCCATTGGTGGCTGAAAGCATTGTTCTCTGGCCACAAAAGCCACAGAAACAATCATTATGGCATTACTGTTACAGAAAAACAGCTGCTGAGCTATTAACCTTTTAAACAGTGGTTGTACAGACTTAGATTTAGGATGAAGAGAAAACTCTACTTACTGAGACTCAGCCTTCCAAAACCAACAATCTGTGGATCACATCAACTTTACGTAGCAGTTATATTCAGAGGTGTTAAATAAGGTAGGGTATGAAGTACTCTCACAAGCTTGTCATTTTCATTTGTACACTTTGATGCATTTGAAAGCATACACCGTTACCCTGATAATCTCCTGAGACTCCTTTCTGGGACTTTTAATACATGATGATGATGATAAACATTATTTGTATAGCAGCTTTTCAAAAACAGAGTTCACAAAGAGCTTTGACAATCGAGCAAAGGCAGGAAACACAGGGAGACAGTAGTACAGAATAAACACTCTATAGTCAAGCCAAACACAGGGAAGACTAGTTAGTTGAGTTAAAACAAGAAGGCAGAACAGAGTAAGTGTAAAAGCACAAAAAGTGAATATGAGTCATTACAAGTTTGAACGAATAAAAATGATAAAACAGGCAAAATCACTGAAAAGGGAGAGAGCGAGAGAGAAGAACAAAATGATTAATTTAAAAAAATAAAAAAATAGAAATAAATAAATGAACACAAACAAAAAAGGGATGATTGGAAGACAACATCACATCATAGGAATTCAGAACAGATTAAACTTGTGAGAAAACTGACTAAAAGACAATAAATATATTCAACATAACAAATAAAAGCAGTAAAAGTCAGTAAGAAAAAAAGGGAAAAAATGACGTCACAAGGTAAGAACTAAAAATGGATTGTCTAAGAGCAGTAAAAGGAATGGAAAAATGGAAAAATGAAAATTCAGTTTTAATGACTTCACCTGTCCTTCTGGTATGCTCTTAATGTCCTTGGTGATATCAGAGGTGGATAACACTGATGAGCCAGTACATTTTATGACAAAATCATCACACTTAAAAAGTGTGGGTCAAACTCAAAGTTCTCAGTTTTATTTGATAGAGTGGAAAACTTGGTTCAACGTGGTCAGGTCACATGAAAAACAAGTTTTCAGGCTTCAAGTGAATGGCAGGAAAGGATTGAGAATAATAAGACAGTGATTATTGATAACACTCTTTGAACAAATGACTATTAATTGTTGTCTTTTATGTCGTTGAATTGTACGTGTTTCAAATGGACCGATGCGATAAGAATGGACAGGAAGAGAGAATGAAAGGTGCAGGTTGTTTTCTGCTGACAAAAGCCTTTGAGGAAAAATGGAGGTCTCAAAACATGGAAAAAATGTTTAATGGATGAATAGATGTTAGTTGAGGGCAAAGGAAGAAGCAGGCAACAAAAGAGGGGAGCAGTGGACCATGATGATTCTCGGGCAAATAAGAAAATGTTAAACCTGTGTTCAGTGTCAACAGTTGAGTTCAGCAGTAAAATGACTTCCCTCATAAGTACGTGTGGTAGTTTGTAATGGTGTTGCATGTTCTCATTAATGAGATTTGCCAAGATTTACCCTAAAGCCTTCTATTTTCTAAAGTATATATGTCATGCACTTGAGTCAGGTTATTGAGCAGTTTGTTTGAGATCTGCTAATAGATGATTTATGGAGAGAGTTTATAGAAGCATGTGACACAACCACTCTCCTCTTTAGGTATTATTCCAGGTTAGCAGGCCAGGTGCAGTGGAAACCCGGCCCTTTGTTTGCAGCGGCAGTCAGTGGCGATGTGAGATCACATTACCCTACATTATTCAGCTCCAGCTGCAGTCATTCTCTCTTTTCTCAAAACTCACCACCCCTCCCTCCGTTCCTCCTCTTCTCTTCCCTCACTCATCAGCTGTATGCCACTCTGGCTTGCTGGGGTATTACATGAGCTGGTAGAGTTATCCAACAAGCCATTAAAGGGCACTGACATGCAGGAGGAGGAAAAGGCCAAACCTTCAGCTGTAGATTATGCAGAGTAATTGATTGCTGTTATCAGTAGGTTTCTATGTCAGCAGATTTATGATATGACACTGTTGGAAAACCACTGTAAATGATTAAATTAATTGACATCTGGAATCCATCTAGATTTGCTTGTTTAAGGGTCCAGGTATTGTGCATATACACAAGCCTGGTTTACTGAGATACTGGAACAGAGCCATCTTTAATGGTATTACTTCCACATCTTGCTACAACAAGCCTATCAAAAGCCTATTGTATCTGCTTTAAAAGGTAGCTGATAATAATACAGTAAGTTGGCAAACGAGCCTGACATTGAAGTTTAGCTGCCTACCAATCCCTCAATTATGGTCACAACAAGGGACGCAATTTAATCTGTCAGATCACTATCAGCCCCCGATATTGACCTTATTGAACAGAATATTGTATTGTGGCTGACCAGATGTGACCAATCCACTTACATAATATTTTGTCATACTGGCCTCTTAATGTCCTGTTAGATTTTGGGGAAATATTGTACTGGTCTGACAGATACCCTCAAATTAAAGTAACACCCTGAAAGATCTCCATTTTGATATTTGGTAGCACCTGTGACGATTAATGGTATATGCAGGTGTGTTTTTGGACCTCCCGTCTTAGAAATCCAAACATTGCCGTCTGTGGAACATCTTTGGTTCATCACTTGTTTTATGAAGTAGCAGTCATTAATCTTTCTTTTTTTGTTCAGCAGTAGTAATTATTTACTCACAATGTGAGCAGAGACCATAAATCACAGTATATCATGAGTGTTTCAACTATAGTCTCATTTGTTAGCTTTGCCTACACACTTTGGTGTGTTGACCAATGCCAGGCAATGGATAGATGGTCACTAACTGTGCACCTCTTATGATTTTTCCTGGGAATGTCACCACTGACATCCAGTTCTTAATGTGCAAAGGCAGTCAGCCTTCAGTGGGCAATGGGCTCAGTCAATTGTGATAGCTGATTTTGTGATAGATAGTGGTTTAGCACTAGGTTTATTAAACTGAAAACCTTCAAGATTATTGCTTTAATCTTCAGAATCAGTAACTGGACAGAAAAGGTTGAATCAGTGCATCCCATGTTGCAAGGTTTGGGCATGTCCATGCAAATGTGATTAATGATGTGGTTAAAACGTTCTTTGTGTTTTAGAGATGGGATGAGTCGCTCAGAGCTGAGATAGGTCAGTCATCAGATTAAGATGCTTTCCAGAGACATCATTGTTTAGGTATTCTGGATGATTCCAAGTAGGACAAGGCCTCAAGGCAGACCAACAGATAGGAACGGATTAAAAGAACAACCTGGATAAGTGAGTGGAGAAACAACGAACATCAAAAGATTCAGACAGTGCTGGCCAACACCATCAACAAAACCTCAAATGTGGGAATACTTTTGAAAGAATGGTATTCCATCTCTCCAGTAGAGTTGTAGAGACTTCCATAATCTTTTATATAATACCAAGCCCCATTAAAGCTTTTATGTTGGAATGTCTATATACCTTACTATGGCACTTGTGTTGGTCTGTCCTTTAATTTGTTTTCCATCTGTAGAAGACACTCACCTGGGAAGGCCTCAGATTACCCCAGGAGGAGTCAGGGGAGTATTGGAATATGACTCCAGAGAAGCACGTTCAGAATTGCTGTAATCAGTTTGCTGTCACCACAACCTGCTCATTATACTGTTGCCCTATATTTAGAGCATTTTTTTTTTTTACAGGTGTACTGTGTGTAGTAGAGATTGATTTTATGTTCTTGTCGACCTTTTAGTTTGTGGCCAAGATGTAACCAAGATTCTCATGTTGTAAATGCATCTAATTTGCAAACAGGCTAACATATGTTGTAGAAAATTCAAATAAATCCTCTGACAGATGGTAAACTAGCAACCACAAATGTATCTATAGTTCTCAGTGGCTGCAGCCATGGTGCTTCAGTATAGTGAGTTTTGGCTCACAACACAAGCCAGTTTTAAACTTTGTATATCTGATATATGTGATGTATTTGTCAGGTAATGTCTAAATGATGCCACATTCAGCATCTCGAAGATACATAGACAAAGGTAACACACGCCCATGGCAGGTGGGGGTGGGATGAGTGCCCAGGTAATTGGTTAGGCGTGGTGTAAAGTTCCCCACTGTGTCTCAGTCATTCTTTCAGGGCCAGATGGCAAGGCCACGAGTGGAGCCTATCATGATTTATTCATCATGAGCACACAGAAAACTAGCCTACCAGACAGTGCTTGTCTTTTGTCTGGAGTCTCTTTATCCATGTAGACTGACTCACCTATTCTAGGATGGCCTCTCCAACTGCACAGCACTGTGCCGCTGGTCAATATTTGAAAGCTTCATTCATTACTTATGTACAGGACATCACTCCCTCCTCTGCCCTGGCGCGCTTCCGGCTGCCATTTCACCATCTTGAAGTTATGGTAGAATGAGTCATCTGTCTTTGTGCTTGGCATTGTGTAAAAAACATAGAGATTATCTTACCAATATCAGATAAAGGATTTTACTCAACAGCCTCTGGATGTCAGTCTTGAATTTAATCCACCTAAATCCAATTTGGGATTGAAACATGCACAGTCCATCTGTGACTGACGAGCAGAATGCTGAACCTTGGTTGACCTTAAGTGTTACCTGGAAAATAAAGTGAAATGTACATCTTTTACTTGAAGTGTTTTGAGGATGGAGTTCAGCCAACTTGTTGTGATCAGTATTCATCAAGATTGAAGTTACGGATCGTGATACTCCTTTATTTCTGAACTGAAGACATCATATTGACACAGCCACAAGGGGCTTCGCAAATTAAAGGATCCTCAAAACTGAGACTATGCATGGCAGTCGTCTTTTGCCTGTGTCCAGACAACACAACTGGAATTTGTTTATACCAATATGATGCTGATCCTTTTTCAAAGGCTTAAAAAACAGTATTCCACACTGAAAAGAATGCAAGAAACTCCCATTGTTTGAAAACAAGTATATAAATGTAAGCTTAGACAGATGTGAATCACTTTTCCTATAATCAGTGATGCCAGAGAACTGGATCTTGGCCAAGAAAATTGGTTCAAGAGCAGTACCAACACTTTGCTGCCAACTCTCTATGAGTGGAGCCTGCTCATGATAAAATACGCATTGACTCCAAATTACTGACTTCAGGTATCGAAAATGACTACATTACGAGATCAGAAACGTTTGAGATTGGAGGTATTGATATTTCTGCGCGCCACTAACTTCTATTTTACTGGTTACGAGTGACAAGTTGATTAAATTTGTAACATTGACCAATAACAAAGCCTGTGCGGATTGATATCCCAGCATAAATAGCAAAACATTGCTAACTTGTTACAGTAAACTAAGGGAATCATGAAAGTTGCCCCAATGTTAACACTGGTCTTTACTGACTATTTTGGGGGAAATTTTCTGGTGACAAATTTGATGGGACGTCTGAGAACAGTGTGTTTTCAGGTTACATGGCATCAGGAGCAGGTTCAACCAGTTTTTTGATGGACCAAAGCCACCACCTTTGTTGCCTGTTCAAGAACATCCCATCCCTACATTGGGACATAGCTATAGTTAGCTATAGCTTTATAGTCCTGGTCTCCAGTGTTAAAGTCAAACTATTTTTGGATTTGCAAACCTGACTCACACAACTCCTGTTTTTGTAGCTCTTCTACCTTCTTTTGTAACAAACTTTGATTGATCAGAAAATGTATAGTTTTGGGGCTTTTTTTTTGCTCTCAGCAGACACTACACAAAACACTCAAGGAGTTCATGCAAAATATCATATGAAACTAGAAAAGCAAGCTTTGATTTGGGTTTTGTTCAGACAATCAGAGAACTGAAGTCAAAATTATCTGAAATTAGTTTCAAGCAACCAAAAACCATGTGAAATTATTAGCAACCTTATGTATAGGCTTCAGTGGAGCGATTTAGTGTTGAAGATTTTAGAGCACAAAGCACTGTTTCAAGTGTTTCAACACCTTGAAACCAGGGATTCTTTATGGTGTGGATTGTTGCTGAAATTGAGATATAAATATCTATGCCATATTTTTGCTAACAGCACCTTCAGTCCAAATGTATTGCAATAAATCTTACGAGACGCCTCTGTTGAAAACCTGATATTTTCCCCATGTCTTTTGAAGCCTCCCTAAGCAGATTTCCACTGAGACTGTCCCAGAGATTGTCCTTGAATGTCAGCTGTGTTTTTTTTCCATGCTTATGTTTGTTTGCTCACCCTGTGTGTGCTCTGTTTGTCTGTTCCACAGTTCTTCAGAAGGGAGCAGGGGGATTTCTTCATCGGCTGCTTGTTTCTAACCGAGCTCAGCACACCCTTTGTTTCCCTGGGGAAGATACTTATTCAGGTGAGACAGCATCTACACATGTGCATTCACCAGACACAAACTGAAAAGTCATTCCCCGATCAGGACAAACAGGTTATGTGTATAATATTTATCACGGTTGCAATGCTACATTCTGCCGGGAAAACTTGGGTCCTGGCATTTATGTGGAGCCACTTGACACCCCTCTTGGCAATGGCACTCCCCAGTGGCAGCGGCTCCCCCAGCAGGACAATGCACCCTGATACACATGGGTGAAGAATGGCCCAGAGAACATCACAAAGAGCCCAAGGTGTCAGTCTGGCCTCTAAATTCCCCAGATGACACTCCAGTTAAGCATCCACAGGGTGTGTAGAAACAAGTTTGAAATTTGGTTCTGACCCATGGAGCCACGGACATTGGACAAAGGTTTGCTTTTTTGCAGGTATCACGTGTAGTTGTCCAGCAACAGAAAATACCCACATCCAAAATGTCCGGTGGGAAATAGGCAAGATGTGTTGCTAAGACAATTTAAAAATTAACTTGTATTGTGCTAGAGGTTGGTATTGCCTCTGTTTGTAAGACATTACGAACTACCAGAAATGTCTGCATGAAATTAAATATTAATAGGCAGGTTTTTATAAAAAAATATTAAAAAGAAAATGGGATGTTTCAATAAGTACTGCAAACAAAGCCCTAAGAATAGTTTCAGGCTCCTGCTTCTCAAAAAAATGGAAAATGCAACAATTGGCAGAATGTCAGAATAAGTTTAACTGGGTTGTATATCGCTAAAAAAAGGGGTCACCAACGAAACCATTATTTACTCCTTCCTGGCACCACGCTCCATGCTTTTAGAGCGGTCTTTGGACTTGCATAAAAGTTAAAATATTAACAACTTTGAGCGCAAGTCGCAGTTTTGAAAAAACGCTTGTCAGTGTCACAGCCACCATCAGGGCATGAAAAGGTGGATGAAATAGACAAAATGTTCTGCACCCTTTGTCCTGTGGAGTCTGGCACCAGAGCGTTGGCGACTGATCCTTTGAGTCCTGTGTGTTGCCAAGTGGGGTTTCACAGCATTGTGACAAGATTATCAATTTTCTTCACTTCACCTGTAGCTGATCAGTGTAAATCTGTCATAGACTGTATGAATGTCCCTTTTATCCAAAATTCATGAAGCAAAGGGTTTATAGACAGTGTTGAGTAATTATTAAAGGTGAGCCTCCATTATTTTGTCAGACAGGTCAACAACCATGCATCCGAGCTGGGCAATCATTTGCTAAACAGGTAGTGATTGTCAAAGGCCTGTCAAGCATTATTATTCTCTGACAATCAACACTCTAGAGGGGTATAACAAGTTCTTAGGCAATTTGAGTGTCTTTTTCTTCCCACTTTGAAAACCAAAATCACACGTTAAGAAGCTTGCTTGTCTGCTTTCACGTGCTCTGCAAACGTTCTAATCCAAGCATTTCCTCAAGGCCAAGGATCACACAGGCTACACTAAAAATTTCCTGTTCACAGCTAGCACATCCACTGTTTTATTTCCCCACTCTGTGAAAGCTGGCCCTCTATGCTAATATGTCAGTTTACTAGACGTTTACCCTCCGGCAACCACAGCCAAACTTGTTATACTAGATAGTATCACGTTTGCTCAACACATTTATTATTCCTTCCTCTAAATGGCTTCTCACTTGTGATGTTAAAACTGAATCATGATGAACATACATACAACAATAAAGCATAACTCTAATGTCTATCTTGTATGTCCAAATGTGTGAGCTAAGCTACCAAGCAGGTTGTGTTGAAGCAATACAACAATAAAGTAAATTTCTCCTTATAATATTTTATATACGTTTTTTTTTCCTAACTAGTTCTACACTGCATTACAAGAACCATAAAAAGCTTTAGCCGAGTCCTGTTACATGATGTATGTAACATTCAAGTGCATATTTAAGGTTCTTCTTTAAAACATAGAAAAAGTATTTTCTGCCAGGGAGATTGCATTTCTTAACTAACTCAGGGCAAACATTAGCTTCATTAGCCAGCTAGCCACAGCCAACCAAAGTTGCACTTTCAGTCGACAAGCAACCAACAATCGCAGGCTAAAAACAATAAGCAGCCTTTTTCCTCCTCTGTCTAAAAACAAGGACAGAATAGACAGGTTGTGAAGAAAACGTGTACCACACAAATATTGATTATGTGTCATGAAGGGTAAAAAAAAAACCCTTTGTCCAAAAAGACATCTCAAATATGGTATATATGAAAAAGCAATGCTTCTTTCGGGTTTGACATTATACTTTTATGGTATAAAATAAAGGTTCCAGCTTTGTTATTATATTTTATGTTCTGTATCGCATCAGATTTATTTACACCATTCATGGAAATTCTAGAAAAACACCCAGTAAGTGGCACTTGAACACCTTAGTTCACACATAAATTTAAGTTTTAACCTAGCATCAATGCTATGACTCTCTACCTGGGCAACCAAAAGTCATTCATCCTTTTTCAGTTCCTACTCAGGTGTTGTGCAGTGCCTTGCATCATCAAAAACATGAGCATCTCTATTACATTTGGGATGTAGTCTGTCACTGTAGCATCAATAATTAAGGTGCATAGCTCACCAAAAATCAGGCAGTAGCATTCAGCTGAGAAGCTGTGGCACTATTTACTCTTCCTGCATCTTAAACCATCTACTGCAGTCAGTGTGTTCATTAGGTAAAATCATGCAGTGAGCGTTACATCCAACTGTACTGTAGACTCTGACATAGTCGGAAGCTGCGTGTTGTAGAAAAGCCATATCTAAGAATAGAAGAGTCTTAGCATGTATCCCAGTGAAGTCAGTGAACCGTGGGATTTCAGGTCTTTGCTGACATCTGGTGTCAGCAGAGAAAAAGAGCAAAGCAAGGCTCCAATCTCCAAGCAATGTATTTAAAAACGCTGCCCTCCATCGGGCTACATCAGCACCAACAGAAACTCTGCCAGACATTTTCACTGCTCTCAGTTAATTCCTATTGATTTCTGTTGTGTGGACTAAGGGTTCCCACAGTCTTTTACATTAAGGATGAGAAAAAGCTCATTGAATCATCCATGATTTTTGATGTTTGGTATGACTTTGTAATGAATGTTGTAAGAAGTAGTTACAGCATTTGTAAGGCAGGAATTTATAAAAAAAATAAAATAAAAAAAAAAGTCATGTCCATTGACGCACACCACCCACCCAAACACAAGAGGTAAAACCCCTCATGACAGTGGCTCCTGCAGAAATACATTGTACCATGCCAATCAAAACTGATCAGGATTGGCCCAGGAACATGACAAAGAGGTCCAGACATCGATGTTGCCACTCTTAAGTCCCCTAGATAAAAATCAGAACACGAATCTCTTGGACACACCGGGTAAAGTCAGGTTCATAGAGGCTTCGCGTTGCAACCCACATGACTCAAAGGATCCACCACCAAAGCCCTCCTGCTGAACACCAAAGAACACTCCCCAAAGGTCCTATGACAGTGTCTTGAGGTGTCTGAGCCAAGTTTGATCCACTGTGGGGCTTCCTAGGATCTAATCCCACAAGTGTTTGATTGGATTGGGATTTGGGGAATTCAGGGAGCAAGGTCAACTCCACAGCTCTGTTGTGGCTGATCAGTGTATAAGTTTAAATGTAATACATTCACAGTACACATGATGATGTTTATGCCTGGTCACATCAGAAAGTGGAGCAGCAAAGTTATTCTGCATGTCTTTTGGCTACTTGTTTCCTCAAAAGTCAGAAATGTCGAGACACCTAGGTTGTCAAAGTTTAAGTACATTCAAGTTGATATTTGGAACAAACTTATAATATATATATTTTATTTCACCATGTCTTTAAGTTCTACTTTAAATTCTACCCCTCCCTCTTTTTGTCTCCTCCACCAGCTCAGCCTCCAGGACTGCTGGCTGCACAAGGCAAATGGCGGTATGGTACTGCTCACCTTCTTTATGTGCCGCATCGCCCTCTTCCCATACATGTACTGGGTGTACGGGCAGCACTATGGTATCCCACTCTACAGCGTTCCTTTCCACCTGCCGCTGACTGCCAACCTGGGCAACTCGTGCATCCTGGCACCGCAGCTCTACTGGTTCATCCTGCTTTGCCGAAAGGGCTTCCGTCTGTACAAGCGTAGCCGTATGCAAGACTCGTCTCCTGCTGCCCCTATCACTGACAATTCTAAGGATGATTGATATCCAGTTCACGATTGCTCGCTCAAGACGCACACTCAGCTACTAATGCAACTACTTCTGCAAAGGCACTAGATTGACTTAACACATTTCAAACCCCACCATTGTACTGTAGTACACCAGGACTGCCTGCTCTTGTCCCACAACTCCTGGGCATTCCCCACACAGTCTAACTCCTCTGTTACAAATCTGCTGCCTACGTGGACCTCTCCACTGATCCAATTCTACTACTGAAGTTTGATGATTTGGAGTTTTTGTTTTGGATTTGGCTCCTTCCTGGATCGTGGTGAAGTGCTACGTTGCGTTTGTTAACATTTACAACACTGAAGAAGGATCATGTTTGCTTCACTGCGAATAAAACATGGAGTAAAAGCACTAGAAACTGAAGAAGAGCCTCCGTGGAGAGACATTATCTTATCTCCTCCTCTTACCGTGTTTACAGCCTCTGCTGATTTGGAAGGTCTGTTACAGTGTGTTAGAGAGTCGCTGTTACTACAGGATGTATTTATTTTGATGGTTTTTGCTGTAATGTGTCGGATAGTTTTTTCCTCTCCCATCCATTCACTAATCATGCTGAAGAGAAAGATTAGGAAAAGTGGTGGGTGGGATACAAATCCAGGCAGTATTAGCAGGAATAACTGATGAATACATGTCACCTCATCCACATTTTAGAGCTAAAAACAGCTTCATTTGCTAAAACCCTGTTAATGTGATAGGTTCTGAGTTCTTACCCTTTTAATTTTGTTTTCCCATACAGCATGTCAACATGGCATCAGTTTGCAAATCTCCTTGTTCACCTCCGTAACATCCAGCACAGTTTTACAGCCCTTGTATGGCTCCTTTGTTTACAGAAGCCATCTCCTTCAACAGGGTGCTAGCTCTGTATGAGTAGTGTATCCCCAGGAATTAACGGTGCACTCAAGTTCTTTGGAAACTTCCATTCTAACAAAGTTTCAGGAATTCATTCTGGCAATATCCTCCTCTTATGGCGCCAGGAGAACGGTGGCACCAACAAAGGATTACCTCTGTTGTGGGACCCATTTTACTTTTTTGCAAAATCAAGTCATTTCTTATGAAAGCATGGCGTATATAACTTCAAAGTTTGGTCAAGACCTCAAATGGATCAATGCTCTCAATGTCTAAATAGTACTATAAAGCCATGATGGGATAATATCTGGCCCTCTGTTACAAAAAGTTGTCTTTTTGGACTAACAAACAAATTCAGCATTTTCTGTAACTATTGCATATCTGAGGGTTTTTACCACTTTACCCACTTCTTCTGGTTCCTTGCTACTGAAAAATTCTATCTTTTGAATCCATAAATCTCTGTCTAGATGACACTGGAGCATTGTAGCTGCCATAGAAACATCGCAATGCTAACAGCCCAGGCTGGGGACGATAAAGTCTTTGAGGCTCACTTGCAGACTGATATTAAAGCTGCTGGAGATTTTTAAAAAGTCGATCGAGTCTGCTCATCAGGCCACACATGCCCCTTATCCTCCAACTTAGTTCTGGTTCTTGAACTGGTACCATTCCTTGAGCCTTGATGGAAATGCAAGCTAGTTTACCAGATAGCTCCAATTCTGAACGGAACCATCGTATTCACAAGCCCTTTTTGCACTGCCTTTTCAAGGCAGGAAAAACTGGCCGTTATTCTGCCTTGCCATCTGTATAAAAGTTACAAAGGCAGAATGGGGGGGACGGCTTAATTTTGTCTCTAATCCGCCAGCAGTGGTAGTAACCAAGCTTTAACAGATGCAAATGGACAGCCCATTGAAATGACATACCAGGGCTGCTTGGTTTAGTGTAAAAACAAAAAAAGGCAATGTAGAAGTGAACCTCACTGTGTAAAAGGGGCTAATGATACCCAGTGCACAACGAACTTTGGCTCGCGTATCAGTTCGAGGTAAACCTGCTATTTTCTGGTTGCAAACCAATTCATTTTGGTCGAAAGGCTCAGAAACAGCTTAATTTGGTACATGAACCGAGACAGGACTGGTTCCATCTTGGTAGAAAGCCCTCAGAGGGGGTAATGAGGACACAGTGTTGCTCCATGTGGGGCAAACTCAGGGCCAAGGTCAGAGCAATAAGGTGGCCAGTGGCTCACCAGGGCAAACTCAAACAGAGCATTAGAATTTTTGAGCAACTAGCCTGAAAACATCGTGGCTGTCAGGAGAGATTATTCCTGAAACGTATCTGTAGAATACTTAAGAGATGACATCCAGCAGCAACTGTTTAGTTTCCCTGAGGCTCCAGAGTTTTATATCCACCTGTCTGTCATCTGTTGCATTGAACACTTCACACAGGGCTGTGTATATACATATACTACATGTTTTTAGAAAATTACATCAAGTTTTAGTTTCATCTCACACACAAAAGTTTTAAAATGTAAAGCTATATCTAGACATTACAGGTAGAACTAAGAGGACCATTTTTTATCAAGCAAAGCAGTTATTTTTTGTTGGATTCACAGTTGCATAAAGACATTTATCGTAAAGGCATTTATGAGAGATAATCAATGCTTCACTTTTAATCTTGAATATTATTTCGTCATATCAAAGAATAGATAGAGGATGTTATTTTCAAAAGAATGACACAAGATGTAGACCCTGAGTATTAACTCCTTGGATATTATTCTTGGTCATTCAAGCTTTATAGTGAACTAACTGATTAAATTTGTGCCGTTAATGGCCTTTTTTTAATGTCCTGCAAATTCAATCTATGCAAAAAAGAGGCTGCTGCGGTGCATGTATACCACATTAATGTCAAGTTATATCAGATGAATCCACGCCTCCGTATGTGTTCTTTTCTCTTCTTTTGGGACCATTCATTTATTTCTCCTGTGCATTTCTACTGGGACTCCACGCCACAAACATGGTCTCGTGTTGCATTACAGTTGAGTTGAAATATCTTTGCTTTTCTTTCAAATCTTCCTCACTGGTGTTTTGATTAATTCAAGTTCATATAATGCTGAAAAAAGTGTAAACTTATGATTTTAAACAACTTTTCTAGCAATATACGGACAAGTTTACAACTGCAGCTCAGTTTACAAAACGGGCTGAGTTTTCCTGTTTGCATACTGACCTCAGAAGGCTGTGACTTTTTCAAAAACATCAAGTTTGAACTAAACTAATACTTTTGAATCAATCTGAATGAAACTTACTTAATAATAATCCTTATAATAATGCCTAAGCCTTACCTTTGTTGTAGATTTGACATGGCTAGCAAGGTAACAAGCTTTGTTGCCATTTTAACATTAAGTCCATTTTTAAAAGGCAGCAAACTGTCTTTCCTTCATCCGCTTTTTTGTATTTCTGGTTTAGAATCTAATGAAATTCTTCCACCTGTTATTTTCTCAGATGCTATTGTGTCATGATGGCTGTTTCCATTTTGCGTTAAAGCAAGCGTTATGGCATCTCCGTAATATAGCAGCCACTGTGAATCAAGCGATGATTGTGGAATCATTGTGAATTCAAAAACATGGTTTAGTTTTACGATAGTACAGACAGTCTGTCAGACTTGGATGAGCAAATGAAAGGCCCAATTTGTAAGAAAGTTTATTTTTGAGTCTCATTCCAAACTCGTCAAATACTAACGCTCTGGGATGGCGGTGACAGCATTTGATGTTGACAATTAATTAATTTACAAATTAGGCCTTTAAAGAAGAGCTAAAGTCACAACTGCCAAATTCACAAATGCGGACAAGGCAGAAAGCATGGAACATACATGGCAACAATTGCCACCAAACGCTACTGGCCGTACCAGACCAAGAAAGGCTGGAGAGGCAAAACGGCCAAGTGTGTTTATGGAACAGAGGTTCCATCTTGCCGGCGGGGCCCCATAACTTTAGGGCTCTTTTGATTCCCGAAAGAAGGCAAACGTCTCAACTTTCAAGCATCAAGACTGCTGAAATGACCTGTGTGCCGCTGTTGCATTGTGGACCCTGTAGTAGATCTGGGTCTCGAACTTTGATACTCTTATGGCACTGACTGAATTGCCTACTGTCGAAAAATGTCTTGGCATTCGATACTAAATTTCAACTACTGAGGGGTTAATCTCATTAGATTCATTGAGCCAATAAGCATGCAGCATGCCCGTTGTCCTAAGATTTAATAGTGCTGGCGATTGGCTGTCACGAGGCATGCAGGAAAAACACGAGGTTGTGGCCAGAGACGTTCTGGAGCCGTTATCAAAGTCAAGCCATGGGAACCGGTATCAGAGCTTCTTTAACGATACCCAGCCCTGTGCTGCAGTGATGCTGTGCCATGCGTAGCGATCTTGCAGTACGTTTCCGCCCCTCGCTATGGCGAACGCGTCGATATCCATGTCAGGTCGGGACAGCAGCGCGGGGAGAAAAGGTGATGAGTGTTCTTGTTGGTCAACAGACTGTTTGCTGACGAGCAGCGTGAGGAAGAGGCAGTAAGGAGAGCTGAGCTGCTGAATGATGGGCTTGTTTGTCTGGTTTGGCTGCAGCCCAGCAGAGTGCAGGCCTCTTTTGTGCACTGCTGACCAGGCCACTCTTACTGGAAACATCCCAGGCTCTTTGTCCTGATTTCAGCCCAACTCTCCCACACATTTTTCTTTACTGTCCTATTCACCCGCAGCCTCTTACAGTACACTCTACACTCTCCAGATTTGTTACCCGTACTTTATACTTCCATAACAGGCTATAACTATCAATTTTACTCTGTAAATATCTCCTCTTACATTGAGTGTGCATTATTGTCCTGGTTTTGATTGTGTTTGGGATACAGCGTTTACGCGGACAATGAAAAACCTGGTTCTTCATATCCATGTGTAAGTTATCACAACAGTATCCAGTTTTCCGATCCTCTGCTGAAGGTGTCTTGATTGTTCAGAAACCTGCATACGGTGTATGCATGCCTTTAGTTTCCTGTTTTCTATCAGGGTACTCCAGGTAGTATACCCAGGCTTCTGATGAGCTGTTTACATGACTCAGATACTTCAAAAAAAACCCAGATCATAACCAGGCCACTATTGTGCCGGTCATTCCTTTTAAAATCATGCGTCACCTCCCTTCCAGCCTCCATCCCCCCATCACACCTGCTCGTGTCTTCCGCTTTAACTCATCTCTTGGCTGATGTGCTCCTCGTGATAGAAAGTTGCTGAGAGCGTTAGCAGAGCAGAGCGAGCCCTCCCTCCCCTCTGCTGCCATCTGTCGTCAAGATTATCTGCTTGTCCTCTCAGCAGTTTACAGGCAGGACTATTTGGGATTACTAGGGCCAGGCAGGCATTTCCTGCAATTCATACATCTCCTTTTTTTTTCTCAGTTTTTCCGCCACCATGACATAAACCTCCTCTAAATACCCTGAAATACATATACATATGGAGTAGTTTCACTTGTTGTTTTTATGATAACAATTTGACTCACAGTTGGAAGAAACATTTATACCATCATGACACAAAACTCTCCGAGTTGCAGTTCCTTCACACTCAAGGCAAGCTTGCTGTGATAGTTTTTGCCCCATCTTTACTTTTGCTTGAAGATGTTCAGAAAGTCACTTTGCCCAGGACTCTTGAGTTTGACAGGTCCACTTGACAGTCACAGAGACTGTCAGATTTGACAGGCAGTTAAGGAAATATCCGTCCCACTTGACAGACAGTCGAGGGGAACCGCTACCGATGGAGGAGATGAAATTTGACCATTAAGATTTGATCAGCAGTCTGCATGCTTAGAAATCACAGAATAAATATAGAAAAATATGACATTCCACAATTGATCATAATCACCAAATGTTCTGTCTTCTCTTTTGTCTCGTCTTGTTTTACTGGTAATCATAAAAGGAAACTATATATATTTGTAAGGTTGTGTGACTGTGTCCAAAATTCAAATGTAATTTCGTAAAACGGCCATATCAACTGATGACTTCCCGATGCGTGATTTTAATAAAGAAGACGATATCTGATGATGTTGGCCCGAAACCTGCTACACTTAACCCGACTACAATGCTTCATAGCCAAGGGAAGACAAGCCACATTACATCCATTGCTAGCAGTCTGGATCGCTGCCTCATGCAGTCATGTTGCACACAAACTGATCCCAAACCTGAGAATCCCTCACAAAGAATCATGAAAGGCTCCAGGCATGCAGAGTACACATATCTTAACACGTGATAGATTCTTACTGTAGAAAGTCTTAAGTTCATCCTCTTTGCTCAGGGTTTGATGAAGTTAGCATATGTGTGTGTATAGAGGTTTATTGTAAGCAGATGAAACTGTGAGATTGATTCTGAAGATGATCACATCTAGAATGGTATGCTGTTTCTTTTCTATATGCTATTTTTTAAAAGATTTTTTTTCTTCCTTGTAGATTTTTTTTTTTCTTCTTCTATTTATGCTTTCTGACACGGCTTGTGATACTTCTAAGGGTTGGTAAACCAAAGACTGTCTGGCACATAATCACAGTTCCTGTAGCGATATAAAGAGAGATACCTTTCATTTTCTGTATTTTACACATATTGTAGATGCTGTGACTCACTTCTCATTTACAAAATAACTACCCTTCAGTCTTATCCTCTTTATCGGACTCCCAGAGGGTGACCAACTTGTCGGGTGCGTGATGATGTTTTTACTCCATGATACATAGTTTGACTGATAAACTTTTGATTTATCCATAACACAAACATAGTAACATTAAAAAAAAAAAGGAGAAAAAAAAAAGATATGCTTTGTTTTCTTTGTGGTAGTCAGCCTATGTAGGAATGTGACCTCTATTGAATGGGAACATTGGCACCAAAATCAACACGGCATTGGCCTAGCCATGCCAATGCAGTTTGGCTTAGGCACCACCCTTCTTGATAAGACTATTTTGAGTGACTGGCTGAATGATTGTAGAGTTCATGCAAACACTGACACTAAATGTTTTTGTGGATAAAGTTATGTGTATGAGTTATACGCATGCTAAAATGTGCTAGCAAGCAGCATGCCACCACAAAATTTACCACCACACTGTACCACTTTAGCACATTGTTACAGTAGGTGTAGAGGCTGAAGACCTAACACTTTTGAGTCCTAGCAAGACTTGTGCTAACACTAATATAACATTCCTACATAATTCTCACTTTGGCTAGAGTCATCATTAGTTTCAAGCTAACACTTAATTAATGTTGAGTGGTTGTTCCAAGCTAATGCCTCTTTTGAAATTACCAAGTTTTAGTAGCCTTGAAGCTAACATTTTGGTGCAGCAGTTGTCCTCTTGTTAATGTCTTTGTAAATGACAGAACTTCCATTGCTTACACTCAAGTGGTTGTTCCAAGCTAACACCTTTTTTCATATTACCAAGTTATGGTAGACTATATGCTACCATTTTAGCACAATAGTCATCAACTTGCTAATGCTATTTTGAGTGAGAGTTCACCAATGCTAATTTGCGTCAGCGGCTGTTCCAAGCAAACGACCTATCCTGCATGCTGCCATTTCGGTTTAATATTCCTCCTCTTGCTAACATAATTTTTCATTTTTTTTTCATGCTAACATTTAGTCACTTACGAACATATTAGCAAGGCTACTGCCACTGATCTTGTAGCATTACTGAAAACCAGTGACATCCTGTAGGGTTGGCATCTGTCCATCTTTCGAAAGTTTCTCTATAATGCATTTTATAAGCTTCAACATGTTCCCATGATAGCCTTCTCTGTCGTAAGCTAAATGGCTATCTGCTGCTCTGAGCATCTACTTGTAAAATTTGAGCCCCTTATCATTTTAACAAAAACTATAAACAAAAACTGTCTTGTTAGCTTTCATCAAGTTCAGCTCCCATGATGTTTGGATAGCCCTCCTGTGTCAGAACAAAGAGGGGAGATGTTGGAGGATGCTAACACCTTCAATTCAGATTAAAGATGGCATGTCTCTTTAAAAGATTCTGTGAACCCTGTTATCGTCAACAAGCAGGGAAACAACCATGGAAGGTTCTGGTGTCTATGTTCCCATCATTCGCTATAGATTAGGTTGTACACATGTTTGGAGTTGCTGCTGATTGTTGGGATGAGAACGGGATCTCTTTTGCAACCCGTGACACTTATTTGTTTGAGTTTGCTGCTTTGTATTCACATATTGGTTCTGGGTTGGTCCCTCTCTCCTACAGGGGAGTCCAGGATTTGGGCTGGGGGTGAGTTTGGCAATAGGGTTTATGTGTTTCCACTGACATACTAGGCAGTGAATTTTGATGAAGGCTGGATAACAGTTTCTAAAGCTAGAAAGGTTCTAAAAATTGTGGTCTAATGCGGCATTCATGTCATGTTGGATGTAAATAAGAGCTGGAGAGTAATATTTGAAGTCTTATGCTGGGATCAGACTGTATAGTTGCGGCATCTGGAACAAAAGTTTGACCTTCTGTAGCTGGGACACAAATCAGTGTACAGACAAAAATACCTTATCCAGTTTGACACTTTTACGACCACGTTAGTGACCCATAGAGGCCCAGATAGCTCCCCCATGTACAACAAGACAAAGAAGTGGAAGAATTTTGTGGGCACTGTCAGGTGGAACAGTGAAGTTAGTCCTTTGTGCTTCCTTTCCCATCATGTGTAGCTTCAATTTGCCGACGTCAATCGTCTACACTGCCGTGGTTTTTTTGGCAATAATTTATGACTCTATAGCCTCGTTTTTATTATTTTTGTATGAGGCATCGCATTAGAAAAAAGGTTGATGGAAATGACAATATAAAAAAATATACTGTATATATATCCTGAGGGTGTTTCTTGATGTACTCAAGTTCGTTAAAATATGACCGCTAAATTCCAAAAGACCAACTTTGTGTGGGGTTTACCACATTGTACCCATGTACCACATTTCATACGTGTGAAAAAAGTCCTTGTGGTTGCATTTAGCGATTGAATTTTGTGCAGTGTTTCATGATTTTTTTTTTTTTGCATGTTAAAGCCCTCACAAAGACGATTCTTTTGGAGGGGAGAATAAACATAATTTTTGCAATTTTAACGTTATCCACTAATTCACTCACGTAAATGGAAACAAGGTTTATGACTTTCAAATGGCATTGACATCATGCAGTCTGATCCCGGGATAAGTAGTAATTACAGGGTGAACATGTAATTTTTGTTGCAGTTTATAAAATGTCTCAAAAATCTGACAAAGCAAGATCATTAGAAAAAGAAAAAAAAAACTGAACTTGAATCACACATAACCAATCATTTTGCCATCTAGAGTGACGTCTTTAAACACCTCTCAAGTGTGTTCTCTGCTCTGGTTTCTTCTGACGTGACGTGAATGCGGCATCGGGCCTACGGCGTTGAAATGTACGGATTTCTGGGTGAACTTGGAATTAAAAAAAAAAAACCGCTGCGAGTGCTGGGGCTGATTTTGATCCGTGGACATTGAAACCAGATTTGGTTCTCCAGTGCCTTGTGAAAAGATCTATTTGTGATACCCGCAAATCTCGTTGTTGAAAGAGCTAAGATGGCAGGCAGTGTTTACAGGTTGTGGCTGTATTTCTAGTGTTTACTGTCGTCACGACGTCCTCACGGAGAGCTACCGTTCCAGTCATGTCGGTGTTCACGGAAATCATAAAGGAAAGTCTCATCGCTTGTTTGAAAAAGCATATAATTCATATTTAAAAACAGATCGCTATGCATTTACCGCTAGAACGAGATAAAAGTTGCTGTATTTTGATTCTGCTGAAATGAAGGCCTTTATGTTCATATTTTGTAGGATTTCATATTTTGTAGCATTTAATCTTTGTTTTCAAAATCATCACACGAATCCCACAATGTAGTTTTTTTTTTTTTTCTAAATAAACGTGGATCATTTTGAGGTTGAAACCCTTTAAAGAGTAGACAAACCATAGTCTTGAATTTGTTTGCTGTGTTTCTGTTGTTTTTCGACCTCGTCTGTCAGAAGTGTGCGTTTTGGAGATTTGGGATTTTGAACCGTGACCTGCTGACATATCGCTCACTTGTCCCGACGTCGGGTGTCTAACTGAATCAAATGCAGCACCTTCACAACCTTTCAACACTTCCTGCCCCACATTATTTTTGATAGCATTCAAATTTTTTCATACATGTATATCGGATTTGACGCATCTGTCCTTTTTTTTTTTTTTGTAGCGTGACCTTTCTGAAGGGAAATTTCCTATCTGAGAAGAGGACGGAGACTGTTTTACGAAATGGCTCCGAAGAGTTGATTATAAGAGGAAATATGTACTGTAGCTGCAACTTGTGAATTCAGAGCACCCCTTTAAAAAAACTCAATAAATTTGATTTGATAGACTGTTTTGAACACGTGTTTTGTTTTCCTTGTCTTGTTATCTGTGTCTGAAGTGCAAAATGCAACCAAGGATTTTTTTTTTTGACTGTGCCCGAGTCAAACCTTCAAGTAAAAGCATAATTACGACGAAAGACGCACTTTTAAGATTTACTGTATTTTCGCTTTTACCTTCATGTAAAAGCATAATTACGACAAGACTGACCGTATTTTAGTTAGTCAGACTCATTTTCAGTGGGAGTGCTATGGGCACTTTTATGCTAGCATCAAAATCGGTATTTTTAAAACACTAAGAAGGCTCGACACAACATGAAACTTTGCTCGTGGTATCACCAGGGTCTCTACACATGAACACAAGCATTGAAAACATTGTTTGTGTGCACAGAGTTTACTAAAAAGAAAGTTTTTGAACCACTCATGTTAGCAGTAGCTTGTTGAGAAGTATCGATGTCCGTACGGTCAGCGGAACACGCAACTGCTAACGTGAGTGGTTCCAAAACTTTCTTTTTAGTAAAACTCTGTGTACATAAACAATATTCTCAGTGCTCGTGTTCATGTGTAGAGACCCTGGTGATTCTACAAGCAAATTTCATGTTGTGTTGAGCCTTCTTAGTGTTTTAAAAATAGCGTCTGTGTCACCGCCGCCTGCTAAAAGTCCCACCGTGCAACGCTCCACATTAAATGGATGCAAAAATCAGTCACGCAAGTCCAAAATTGTTCTGGGGCAAAATATCACACATGCTAATCACACTCAGGCTCCCCCCCCTTTCAGTTCTGATGTGGGGTCACCTGGACATATTTGGTTGATGAGGCTATAACATCCGGCCGGCCGCAAATAAAAAAAAATATAAATGTTGTCTTCTCACATTTTTTGCACTTCCCTGCTGTTGTTTTTAGAAGCGTGCACGTTTATGAAGGGTGCAGTGTCCCTGCATGCGCATGGTGCCTGTAGGTCATCTCTCAGCTGTAATGTGATGTCGTGACCACCCAGAGGCACTGCTGACTCAAACTGACACCTGAGGCTGAGACGCTCAGCTGCTGGAGGGAAGACAGTTTAAAGAAGGACGTGGACGGGGTGTGGTGAAGGTAATTTGTCTTACACTAATTGAAAGCATGATGAATCTTACACCTGCTGGTCGAATAAGCTAGACTATGATTCTTTAAATCACTTTCAGAGAACCATATTTCTTCAAAGGTAAGATCACAAGAAATGAAAACCATAACTTTATCACTGAGGTCATTGATAATGTCAACCAGTGTAGCAATGTGTATGCAGGCTGTTTTATAAAAATCTTTACAAACAGAGGCAGCTCATGAAATCCTGATGGTCAGTCAAAACACAGTAATAATAATATTAATATTAATAGTGTTTTCGCGATACGATACAATATCTGCCGATATCACAAAGTCTGCCACGATACGATTTCAATTCAATTCGATACAGGGGCATTGGATCGTTATGAGATGATATCACACTCCCAATTTAACGCAACTCAAATCAAAAAAATGGGAACTACGATCACAATTTCTCTTTATTTCTTGAAGTCCGTTGGGCTCTTTGTAACAATCTGTTGCAATTTGATTATATGAATTGCGTTTTTATTGGCCTGGTGTGAGCAGGCTGTAACGTCAGGTGACAATGAGACCTTCCTCCTACGAGCCTGGGGACGATTTGTTACGGTTGTTTACCGCTGCTGGACTGTGGATTGCTCTGTGAAAATCTCTGGATTCACTGCGACAGTTCCAAAGGCTGTGACTTCACACACACACTCTAAACCACCTCCTCTCAGTGCCTCTGTCTGCTGCTCTTACAGAGAATCGCAGTAAGAAACATTAATTCAGAAATGGCTGCCATTAATATAAAACTAACAACACAGAAGTTCCACAGGGCTTCGTTAAGTTGATATTTATTTTAAGTAGGCTACTGTATGGTATTGGTTATGTAGTGTATGAATCCATTTTTGTACTATATCTGCTTACTCTGAGATTGCCAACATGACGAGAGACCAAAAGGAATGAGTGCTTCCATTTGAGAAAATACCTATTTTGAGAGAACTCAACCCTCTGCAACTTAAGGACATTTCACCGTTAGTTGAATTTGGTGTTGTGAAAATTAGCTGTCTGTTTTACATTTAACATCCAGACTCAAGGATTTCAGTGTTACCAGAAATATTGCCATTAACCTAACAATAATCGAACGCTCGTTACCCAATTACCTGCATGTTCATTAGTTTGTGTCCAAGCAGCATTATTGTTGTTGACACCAGGTGGCTCTTTTTTCAACTGTGGACAATAAAGGACCGAAAGTGACGTTATTCATTCTTTTAATCCATAATGGAGACGTGAAAGCAGATAGAAATTCTGGTGGGACTCAATCTCCAGTCAGAGAGGTCTCATGCTCAGTGGCAGACAAAATTGCCTTGTGAAGTTATTTTTATCGGGAACCAATCCAGACGCAGTCCGTGTCATTATTCTACAGCCATTACATTGTTCAGTGTTGACTTCATAAAGATGAAAATAAACACCCCAACTCTATTGCCTGTTTAAATATGAGGTGATGCCGAAGTGGTAATAGTCTTTACTTGATATTCCTACTTCTAGATTTAAAGTAAGAGTAAAAAATACCCAATATCTAAGAATGTTAAGATCCTGAGTTATTTAATGTTGTTGCTGTTTTAGTTATTTAGTTAATTATTTGACTTGACTGGCAAATACAATAAACACTTTGCTATATGATAACACACAACATAACCTCACAAAAAAAATCAATAAATAAAGTACAATGAAATAAAGATTAGTTGGATCCCAGCCACAGTTCATATAATTGAATCGATAATTACAATTATCTCTTCCCAAAGAAATTGGCTTTACAATATCTAAAAAAGCTAATAATAATAATAATAATAATAATAATAATAATAATAATAATAAAAATAATAATAATTTTAAATTGGTTCTTGATTGATTTAAAGTTAAATATTTTACCTTTCAAAATAATTTGTATTTAAAATCTATCAGTGTAAGAATTTAAAATGAAGGTTGAGTGACGTGAACCAATTCTGAATACTGGTCCACAAACTTAAGGACAATAGACATGGCATGGACCCCCTCTTACATACTCTGTTCTGCCTTATATTTTTAGGTAACATAAGAAGTCAAAAAATATTGAAATTAAAAAAAATATTACACTATCAAAAACATAGTCTTGATGTGCGTAACTTTTTAAAAATACTTTTTGCTTCCTCATGTTTAAATCCCTTTAAATTTTGTCTTCACTTTGACTGAGGCGTTCAATGTCTTGATATTAGCCTCCAGGAACCTGCCGTCGCACCGTCTGGTACCATCGTTTTACAAGCAGCAAGGAGACACAAAAACATTTGAATAATTCTGAGCCCTCCTCCCTGTTAGACCTTTCCCCGCCCCCTTTATGTCCCAAAATACAGAGGCGAACCTGTTGCTCCCCGGCTCTGGAGACGCAGATAGCTCAGACAACACATTGGGCTGGGGCAGCAGGGGTGGACATCTAGGAAACAAATAGTAGAAGGAAGACGGAACAAAATCGCCTGCCACCTCAGCTGGAGACCCTTCGAAAGGTTAGTTTGATCATTCCTCAAGTCCCACTTGCACTGAGAACCTGATCTGTTCATGCCTCTTTTCCCAAGATAACATTGTGCATGAGTTTTTCCATGACTTATAAATAACAACTGCTCTTACTTTGACTAGATGAGAGGGGAGAGTAAGAGAAGACGCACATTAAGAAACATCCTCCATGGATCTTGATGGGACTCCGGTAAGAGGAATCCCCCTGTGACCCTGATCAGCCTTTAAAACCCTTTGGCATCTTCAGCTTTGGTGAAAAGGTGGAATGGAACGTGTTGGATAACTTTAAACGTTTTTCAGAAGGAAAGAATCTGTAGGAAAACCCCTTGGTCGAGAACTCAAAACTTTCAAAGGACGAGAAACAGAGAACGAACTGAAAAAGGACAAGAAAGATTTGAAGGTTTGGTTCCTGAGCTCTGAGCTGACCACCCCATCACTCATTTAACTTCTGGGGCGGTGAGAGTCGAGAAGGAAGCCATGGATGTAGCAACGGAGAGCGTTCAGGAGGCGATGGTAAGCGAGGCTCTGGTTCAGTTCAAGGCCACGCTGCAAGCTGCCATCGAGGAGGTGCACGTGGATGTGAGTGCTTTCAAGCAGCGCATTGAGCAGAGGATCGAGGATCTGTGCATTTCAAACGGACCGTTGGCCGGGGCAGTGACCAAGCTGCAGGAAGAGAATGTGCAGCTCAGGGCGAAGATGGAGGCCCTCAGCCGCCTGGTGGAGGGTCTCGCTGGGGTGAATATCGAGAGGAGTCCTGCTGAAGTGAAGGGGAAGAACGGGGAGGAGAGTTTAGAGAATGGACATGCACAGATACAGTCCATGACCCAGGAGGAGCAGGGAGGTTTAGTCACCACCAGCCAGTCCAGTTTATCCACTTCCACATACTCCGATCCATCGGGGTCAGGTGGGAGTGGAGGATGGAGCCATGCTACTGCTCCTGCTTCAGTTCCCAGCTACACCCGAGCACCACCTCCATGGAGAGCAAAGCGACATGCAGAAATTAACGTGAGTACTCATTCTGGTTTTCTACAGACAGTACAGTTTAAAGAATACCTGCCTGTGGATTACAACAAAAGAGGGATACCTGCATGGACAACATTAGTGGATGTGTGAAATGTAATTACAGATGAATCTGTGGATTATGATTATTATTGGGTTTGTAAAATGTCCAGAAAATATATTT